>VXBP01008423.1:171832-246172 GCA_013400115.1 Rhinopomastus cyanomelas | reverse complement strand
CTTGGAGAAGAGGAGACTGAGGGGTGACCTCATTAATGTCTACAAATATTTGAGGGGTGGGTGTCAGGGGGATGGAACTGGGCTGTTCTCAGTGTCATCTCGTGATAGGACGAGGGGCAATGGTTGTAAGCTGGAACATAGAAGGTTCCGCATCAACCTGAGAAGGAACTTCTTCATGGTGAGGGTGACAGAGCACTGCAGCAGGCTGCCCAGGGTGGTTGTGGAGTCTCCCTCACTGGAGGTATTCAAGACCCGACTCTATAGGTTCCTGTGTGACTTGGTTTAGGTGATCCTGCTGTTGCAGGCGGATTGGACTAGATGATCTTTCGAGGTCCCTTCCAATCCATAATGATTCTATGATTCTATGATTCTACCCTCTTCATTTCTCTTGAAACTTCTCGGAAGGCATTGCCAAATTCTTACCTTCCTCATGATCTTTTCCTTTCCCCTTTTCTTTGGAGATGTCGTTTGATTCCAGATACATAGCAAAACGGTATCATTAGAGCTTTCAAATATGTCTGTGTGTTGAGTCTTCATGACTTGTGATTCTATATTCTATCTGTCATCCACTCACCCCTACTGTCTTAGTAGATGGGTGAGCCGTCACCTTAAGCATGACTTACTGTCTCAAAGTTCACTTCATCATCAATGACAGCAACTCACATGTCCTTCTGCCACTCAGGTCTCTCCTGCATGCTTCAGCTGAACCTTTCTGCTTCTTCCTCCTGAGGATTTGCCAGATCTACTCCCCAGTCTGTGTATTAACAGTGTGCTGTGTTAATGAGATATACTAGCTGGCGTGATGCAATGTTACAGTTAACTGGTGATGCAGAAAACATGATGCATGGAAAGGTGAGAGTAGCCAAACACAGTAACACGGTTCGCAACTGTTTTCTCTGATACATATGTAGGGGAACAACTTCCCAACACTGAGTGCATTTTGTTAATTAACTTACATCTAAAAGAAATACTCATTTTTTTACAGAGTTAGTGCCTACATTATGCTGCTTAGATCATAGACTTCACAGCAATATTCATCCTGAATGTATCAACGAAACAGATCCTAGATTTCAGCTTGAATTGGAGTCCACAATTTTTAAAGATTTGTCATATGAGGCTGCTGACAACTTTAGCCGTTCCTCTTCAGCATTGCTCAGCAACACCCGCACGGGATTTCCTGGGATGATATGCTTCACACACCTTTCTCTGCTGAAGACTGAAGTCTGTGGCAGGCAGTACAGATGTATCTTATGCTGATGGCAGGAGAATCAGTGTCTAATTCATAGTCTGAGGCTCAAAAGCATACAGGTCTAAACTAGTGCTTCTTTACTGTAAAATGAATGGGTTTATGTTCCAAAACTACTCCAGTTCTGGATAAAACTAAATGCTTTTTCCAGTCTTCTCAGATGTCCCTTTGTTTAGTCATGTTTTTTTCCTTCCTGTGTTCTTGTCTCTCTCCAGAACTGACCTCAATGATACTTTTTGGATTCTAAAAAGTAAACTATTTTTAAAAGAGAACAATCTCTTTTGCTAGGCTATTATGACCAAGTGGGCACATTTCATTAGACGTTGGGTCAGTTGTGAATGTAATGGATGTTTGGGTTAGTATTAGCAGCACACTCATGTGCTCCATAAGTGGGAGTGGGACGAGGAAAAGGGTCTCATGACCTTCAAACAGATCTCAGCATGTCCACATTTCATCACTCTCTGTGGTCCCAGATGCAAAATAACATATCCTGCAGCATCAGATGGAAAATGTAATTTCCAAACTTCTCAGAACATCAAATAAGTTTATGTTCATGTTCCTGATTTGAACAAAGATTCAAGGAACTCTTATTTTATCTGAGCTGTTTTCACTTGGCCTTGAAATAACACTGGGTTTTGTTTTGCCTGAGAAGGAAAAAATTCTTAGCACGCGCATGACTCAGAAGAAAACCTGTTTGTTTTCTGCACTAAGTAAACGATGAATCATTGGTGGTTTACCGCACTTATTTCGCTGCACATGAGATGTCTTGTGCAGTTAAATTGGGTAAGTCTTACTATCTCAAGGCCTTATTCTGCAGCCCTTGCTTGCACTGTTGCCTGTAGAGAAGTCACTTGCAGTGAAGAATTCTGACCTAAGTGCTAGGGACCCTAAAGGCAACGGGATCCTTCCTAAGCCATAGAGCAGGGAAGCTGAATTTGTCCCTCTAGGAAGAACAATTTTCAATTAACAGCACAGTCTGACAACTTCAGGAAAGGCCCAACTGGAAATACAAATGTATTTCAGAAACTGGAATAAACTAACATCCCAGTGTTCCTCCCGAAGGGAGGGGAGGCTGAGAACAAGACTGACAAAACCTACCTTTCGGGATGCAGTAATCCGGATATAATTAGCTGGTCTCAGTGAGGATCTCCAGCCACTCTTCAGCACAGAGGCGGCATCGGGCTATCCTGGATCCCTGTAAGCCACCTATTCCTCCTTCTGGGGTCGCACATGTGGCTGTTAACTTCAGGTGTTTCCTCTTTATTTTAAGTAAGGTGCTAGAAGCACTTGTACTTCGATACACTGTAGGGAGCAGGCTTGTGTTGGTAAAAGATGGGCCAGATGTCCTCCTAGTTCCTATCTTGTATTCCTGCATTTTCTTCTCTGTTTTTTCCCATTAACCCTGCCAGTGCCCAAATTCATGATGCAAGTAGCAGCTCACAAAGCAATCAGTAATGTAGGATTGAGACTTACACAGCGTATACCAGAACATTGCAGAGCTTTTTCATTCCTAACTAATGAAAAAGTAGGGTAGAACAGTGCTCTTTTTGGGAAACAAAAAGTTTTGTATTTTTGTATTTTGATATATTGTCAGATATTACAAGTTTCCGGTAGGCAGGAATCTTGGCATGCAGATTTGGTGAATGGCTCACGTTGTACTCAAGTAATACACAAACAAAGTGGATAAATAAGGAATCAAACTATGTTGTGATTCATCACTTGAAATGAAACTGAGTGCATGAGGGAGAAAGCACCTTGCTATCTTTCACACTTTGTTGTATTTTGGTATTCACCAAAAGTGAGGCTCAAACCAGTGAAAGAACAGTTTTGATACTTCTGATGCTGCATTTACTTAGAAAGGAAAATTCATCAGAAAAACTCTTATAGACAGGTCAGGGTCAGAATCCACGCTGTGGGGTGTTTAACCTACTGAAATTGATGACTTTTGAATTTAGACATTCAGTAATGGGAATGATGAAGCTGAGGAAGGATAAACTGAGTAGAACATTTTCTCAAGCAAACTGATAAATGGAAAAGAGATTTTATACTGTTAAAATAATGATAATAAAGAGGATGAAAATTATTGGTATCTGGTTGCTAATCATTATGCCATATGCTAGCAAACTTTCAGAGTTCATATACTTTCTTAGAAATGTTTTACCTGGATAAATGTATTTAAAGGTTTAATGTATAAGATTTAGTGCCCTACAAATCTTCACAGCAGCTGACAGCTTCCTTGCCGTTCGAAGAGATGAGCTTGGAAGATGGAAAACAAAGGTCTCCCTAGGGAGAGCAGATGGGGTGAGAATGATGAGGGAAGGGATTTATCATGAGATGATTTGAGCTGAGATTTAGAGTGAAAATTACCAAACAAGATAGGGACTTACAGACGTCAGTTCTACAAACCAGGACGATCAATAAGGACTCAAACATCAGATTCCAGCAAGGAAGAAGGAAAACTGATGTCTTGGCTATCAAAAAGTGGTCTGGAGTTTAACTTGTTTTAGCTTACATACAAATGTAGTTTGTCTGGGAAATGTATAAGGGACTGCATGGGAGGAAGCAAGAAGTTGCAGTGCTCTGAGAAACCTGAAAAAATATGAGTACAAGGTCTGTGTCTTTTAGAAAAATTCATCCAGAGAGGAGCTGAAACACAAAACACTCCTCAGACCACTTTCTGGTCATTCCTTAGGGCTGCATTTTGGGCTAAGAAAACATCTCCATATAGGCTAGCAATCATGTAGTCACAACTACATTGCTGGTTTCTCTCATGGCTGATCTCTTCCCTTACCTCTAGCTTTAACCCTACAGTGAAGTCATTGTGCTAAACCTCTGACAACCCAATAACTTCCATAGCAACAGAGCATGACATCCTAAACACAAGATTAGATGCTTAGGCAGAGCCTGCTAAAGAAAGGAAATCAAGTTGTGAGAGTGAAGGGCGTCAGCTGGACACAGGCAACACACCTGCTCTGGCCAGGGAAGAGCAAAGCTGCGGTAGTAAAAGCTGGCGAGCTGAGAGCCAAGCTGGTGATTCAGTTTGTGGCACTCCAGGGAGGCATTGCTGGAGCCCTGTTATCCTTCACCACTGAAGGTAATTTTTGTCCAGCTTCCTTCTGCCAAAGTGCTGCATACTTGAGCTGTCTGTGCTATCCCTCAGCAGGCTGGGCTTGAGCACTGACAAAAACAGCACCGTAGCTAAGCAGGACCATAATGCTTTCCTGCATTCAATGCCTTTTGGCCAAAAGATGGTCACATAGTAATTTAGTTCCCACTGACCTCACATTCTGTTATGCAGGTAGATTTCCTAGAGATAAAGCCCTGTTGACATGGGAAAGTTTACTGTTTATGTGGACAAAGTTAAGCTGGGGTAACCACATCTTTGAGTTAGGAGCCTGGGGAAACGTGGGTGCACCTGGAAGGTGACTGAGATTTTCAGAGTTATGGGCCTAACCACTGTTGCCAACCTGGTGTGCTCTGAATTTATCACCATTGTTGATTACAGTTGCCTTTTCCTATTAGCCATGTAACTAATTTATCTAGGCTGATTGAAATGGAAAATAGGTGGCATATCAAACAGGTAGTCCAACTTTTCTAACTTGAACTAGCAAAGCCTTAGTACCAGCTTAGTCTTAGCTGGTTTAGGAAGCTCTTTTTAGTCACACAGGGACACCAATATCCCCAAATGACAATCAGTGCTGTTGTGAGCATAGATTTTGTTAGGGGGGTCTGAAAGCGTATTTTTCCCTTTCCAGTATCATGACTTTTCACAAGGAGAGGAGGTCAACTACTGAAACAATAAAATCTGCCAGATTTTTTAAAATATGGACAAAAATATGTATTATCTTCTGGCTGAACTCTTGGAAATCCTTGGATTTTTTTTTTTTTTGGCTAAGAACTTGTGAAAGACTATGTTGTTAAAGGCAGTTCAGAACAGAGTCTGAAAGCATCCTAAGTTGTTAAAGTTTAATAATATTCTGAGTTACTGAAAACACTTGTGGTGAGGAAATTGCTGGACACATTTACTGATGGTGTTATTGATGGTTGATAATGTAAGTTCTTGTAGCTGAATAGAAATTATTTCTGTGGTTTAGAGACATTGATACTCCTCTTGTGCAGATAGAGCCCTAATCTGCCTGGAATGCTCGAGCTGTTAGCCTCTGTCATGCCTTGCGATAGTCGTGGTAAACAGTCCACTGATTAGTGGTGTTATTATTGGACTTGATTTCATGGATTGCTTTCTTGCAGCTTAGTTAGTTTCCCCATTTTGATCAGATATCAAGGTTAGATCCAGTTAGCCTAACTCTGACATCGTAATTTGTTCCTATATTTTGTGAATCTGATGAAGGAGCTCTCCCAAAGAAACTGTGTCACTTGCTGTTGTAGCCAACAGAAGAGGACGTGTGAGTTTGAAGGTTTCCAGAAAAGAGTCTGTCGAAGTGATCAGAAATTTTCTCTCTGCAGCCCTTCAAAGACACCTGTGTTGCTCCTTCTGACTGTGAAGGGAATTTAAGCACTTAATTCAGTGTCACTAGGTGCCTAAAATTTAGGTGACAAGCGACAGTTTCAACAAGGCCATACAATTATTTTTCAGATCTATGGACTATATATATATACACATATATACATATACATGCACACATAGACATTCATGCGTGCCTTTGTCCAAGCTGACATGCTTCTTTTGAGATATTTTTATTTATAAATATAAAACGTTTACATGGAAACTTGCCAGCTAAAACTGGTTTCATATTTCTAATTTCCATTCTGACACGGTTCACAAATGCCATGCCTCCCAGAAGCATGAGCTCTCTTACCTCTTATTAAGTCTGCTGATTTGGCCTCAGTGTGTCTGGTTTGCATTCTTTTCTAGCCATCAGAAATTTACTGCCAAAAAGTAGCACATTTCAAACTGCACAAGTTACAGAAGCAACAGTAGATGATTCATTGGTTGAGCTTTAACTTGAGTACTCAGCAAGAAAATACCATGCAGGGATTTTTGTGGTAAGGGCAGCAGAGGCAATGTTTTCATTTGTACGCAATTACTTATTGTGAGTTGTAGCTTTCAAGTCCTGATCGTGCTGCGAAGAGGTGTGTCTCCACCATTGTCCATGTAGGGTAAGATGCATTGTAAAATCTGTGCTTTATATATAAACTACCTCTTTTGCCTGCCGGACAACACAAGCCAAGAAAAATAGTTGAGAATATTGCATAAACCCAAATGTTTTGTGCGCAACTCTTTCTGAAATTAAACTGCTACCTAAATCGGGTAGCAAATATTAGTTCTAGCCAGCTATGGAAGAAAAACGAATTTGATTTCGTCTTTTAAGCTCACCAAAACACTTTAAATGGTTCCTTCTGTCATTTGGAATGGAAAAAAACACTTCAAGCTAGCATATATTTATTCCAAAGCACTAAAAAAATCAAAAGTTCTGAAAAATAAAGAGAAGCTGTTCACAAAATGTAAACACTCAGTATATATTTCACATGTTTTTCTGTTGAGACCAAAAACCTTAATCCCTCCGGCTAATTTTGGTAATTAAATATCCCATGACATTCTTCATCTGATAGTGTCAGGCTTGTGTATTCTGGCAGAAACGTAAATGTTGAACTCTTCCGAGTGTAAGAAGACACATCTCAAGCTTCATTTTGGTTCCAAACGTATCCAAGTTATGTGTTTGGTTTTAAAGTATATAAATGGACCCATTGAAACTGATGTGCTGTGAGAGTTACGCACCAGACGAATGACCAGATCTGACTTTGACTGCAGCTGTGCAGCTTGACAGAAGCTAAGGGTAGTGCCGAGATATAGCTAAGGGCAGAATTTGGCCCTGGTCCCATGCTTGTCATAACTTACCATATTAAGCTGAATGTTAAAGGTTTTGTACAAGGAACTCCATGCAGAACTCTGATGATTAATGGGATCTGGATGCAGAAATTCCTGTGGGCTACAACTGAAAATTCATTCCTCTATTTTGATGGCTGTTCATTTTAATATAGGACTTTGATACCACGTTGTGCCGACAACTGTGGAATAGTCTGGTTACTTATATTTATCACTTTGAACTTCTGGAGGCTTGTGAAACCATTATGGAAGCTGGGCATTGTTCACTGCACGCAGCTCCGAAGTACTCGGAAGCTTAAAGCTGCTACTTACTCCTGCACTTGAATTTCGACAAGTCCTGAGAGATGTTGTTTAAGCTTCTGTAGAGTATTAGTACTTTTGAAAGGAAGATAGGAGAGGATAATTCCATTTATGTTTGTACCCATACAGTTGTGGAAGACAATTTATAACATTTTCCTTTGGTAACTTACACAAAACCATAACTGTGAACCATTATATTGGGAAAGGTCAATCCTTGCTAGTTCTGTTTCATG
The DNA here is from genome assembly GCA_013400115.1 of Rhinopomastus cyanomelas. NCBI lineage: Eukaryota > Metazoa > Chordata > Aves > Bucerotiformes > Rhinopomastidae > Rhinopomastus > Rhinopomastus cyanomelas. The sequence continues at coordinate 238,548 of VXBP01008423.1, read as the reverse complement.
TATGGGATGCTTTAGTAAAGAAAGCATTGCACTATCCTGATAGGACATCACAATCTGCTCCAGACATTGTGAGCTGCTAATGTGTTGTCAGAACAACCCCAAAAGCTTTCATTCAGATTGGTCTGGCAGCAACAAAGGTGTGAGCTGACAGAGTGGTGATATCAAGATATTTGGTCTTTGATCCTTGAACTCTGTGATTGTATTTATAATCCCAGGGATGAGTAAATGGTGTGGACATTAAGTCTTGTGTGAGAAAAGGAGAGGAAAGGAGGAAAGGATGGCAGAACAGGTATGGTGTGAGTATAGCTGCTTGGAGATGGCACATGTCACCTGCATGTTTTGCTTTGGCAGTGTTTTTTCTAGAGAGTGGGATGCATTTGAGTACCTTGCATCCTTGCGAAGGAGCAAGGAAGTGCTGCAGAGTCTGTCTTCTGGTCACCTCTGTTTTCTGCTATGGCATTATCAATACAGTCTGGAGGAGGAGGTGATAGAAAGCATCCATGAAGAGAAGAACTTGTGGGTGCTGGTGGATAAGAAGCTGGACATCAGCAGACAGTGTGCGCTTGCAGCCTAGAAGTCCAATTGTACCCTGGGCTGCATCAAAAGAAGTACGACCAGCAGATTGAGAAGGGGGATTCTGCCACTCTGCTCTGCTCTGGTAAGACCTCACCTGCAGCAATGCATCCAGCTCTGGAGCCTTCAGTACTGGAAGGACATGGATCTGATGGAGCAGATCCAGAGGAAGCCATGAAAATGATCAGGGGATTGGAACACATCTCCTACAAGGACAGGCTGAGGGAACTGGAGTTGTTCAGCCAGGAGAAGAGAAGGATCTGGGGGAACAAAATAGCGACCTTCCAGTCCCTGAAGGGTGCTACAAGAAGGCTGCAGAGGGACTGTTTACAGAGGCCTGTAGTAATAAGATGAGGGGCAATGGTTTAAAAATAGAGAAGGGTACATTTAAATTGGATGTTAGGAAGAAGTTCTTTAGTATGAGGTGGTTCAACAGTGGAACAAATTGCCCAGGGAGATGGTTGAGGCCCTGACCCTGGAGATGTTCAACATGAGGCTTGACAAGGGTCTGCACAACCTGATCTAGCTGAGGATGTCCCTGCTTACTGCAGCAGGGTTGGACTAGATGACCTTTGGAGATCCCCTCCAAGCCTAGGTAATTCTATCATTCTATGAAGGAGGCATTTTCAGACACAAGCTTAGATGGCCTATACAAAGCCCAGGAAAGAGCACACGGTCAAAAGCAAACCATGATTTGTACTAATGCACTTTAACAGAGCAAAGCTGCTCTGGTGCATTTTGCGAAGCGTTGGGCTTTTTCTCTACCCACAATGGACACAGTGTCTTCATTGCTACAACTACTGAGTGCTGAACTCAAGTGCAGAACTGCCTCACCAATCTCTGCCCTAGTAAATCGTCTTGAATGAAAGGACTGGGGAAGTAAATATGGGTGAAATGGAGATGCCTCTCATCTTCTCATAAAATCGAGAGCTTGTTAATACCAGAAAAGAAAGAGAGTTGCAAAGCATGCTGGCAGGAGTGCAACCCAAGTGAAAAATCAGTACAGGACTGCCAGCTGAATTGGACTCTTTAACTCTGGGAGCCAGTTTCTGTTCTCATAGGGTGCAAATCTGGACTAGATCTCATCTCCTGACTCCAGTGAAGTATTTCAGGATTTATAACTTCTGAGTGGAGCTGAATTTGGCCCTCTCTTGTGCAGACTAGAGTTATACTGTCACTCCACAAACTCCAGTATTTTTAGCAACAGTTGTCACATCTAATCAAACACAAAATTTTGCAGGATGAAGTGAGAAAAATGCATGGCTCAGGAGATTTTAAGCCAAAATTCCAAATGTTTTATCCAGTCTCTATACTGACAGATAAGTAACGTTTGTGTACGCATATGTGTATTGAAGAGTTATTTACTGATACTTTTGTACTGTTACAGATATTCCACTTTGGAAATCTCTACCAGACACCTCTTATCCTAAAACTAGTCCATTTAAAATAAAAACTCAAATCAAACCCCAGATCCTCATCACTGATGCGTTGTCTTTAAAGTGAGCTCTTCACAGTCTTAACTCAAAGACTAACTGTGTTCGGTCAGCATGAGAGTAGGGGCAATATTATGCAATCTATTTTCCAATGCAAATTCCAGGTCACAAATGCTCACAAGTTTTAAAAAATCATCTTATGACAAAAGAGATGAAAATATAAATTAACTGGTTAAAGAGTTAGAAATCAATAACAGTTGTAATTCATAGGCAGAACCATGTCTACACACAGAGAAAGGAATTTGGTTCATTAGGCTATTCCTGATTGTGTATTCATTACTGACTGCTCCCTCATCTTTATCTTTTAACTCCTCACATCAAATCTTTTCAGTTCATCATACACCATGGAGATTGGCTGACATATATTTGTCTAGTCCAATCTGGCATGAGACAATATCACAGCTGGAGGTGTTTCATGGAAAAAATGACCTATCCAGAGTGTATTGTCAGTTACTCAAATGATATAAAGTCAGTAATCTTGAAGAACTAATTTTGAGGTGTGAGTGTATCCTTTTTCCATGGTTTAAGTAAGGAAGGAGCTTGGAATAAAGCAGGAGATATCACAGCGATGAATTAATTGAGAATCCTGATTTCTCAGCGAGCATCTTGAAAAAGAAGTGACCTCAGCCTCCCATACTTACGTTTTACTGCAGGATGAGTTGGAAATTTATCTCTGGAGTTCAGTTACTGTTGTGATGTGGATTTGGTGAGAATAAATTCTAAGTCTGTTTTGCAAAGAGGGGCACAGGCACTCCTGGTGAGGCAGTGATCTCATCTGAGAAAAAGTTCAAGTTTTGCTGTTCCTAAAGGAAAGAGGCAAATATCTGTGAAAAGAGATGGAAAGTGAGCCTGACATGAGGTTTCAAATTCATAGTCAATAAAGCAAACTTTAAAGTTGTGCCTACGTTTCTCTTGTGTTATTTCAAAGATCTCAAGGTTTCCAGTTAATTCTTATGGATCTTTCTAAAATGGTTGTATATGTGCAGTTGCAGCTTTTCTGTGCATACCACCCCCAGCCTTACGTGGTCCCGTTGGTATTTCTAGCTGATGTTGTACAGCCTGACTCACTCCACACATGTTAAAAGGAGTCATGCTGCTGATTTCAGCAACTTCTCAAGCAGCTTTGAGGAACAAAACAAATTCTGCCTTTTCTCCATTTCATTTCGTACCTGAACTTGAATGGCAGAAATGTGGAACAAGATAGGCTGCACATTTTCTGAGCTTAAATGAGGTGGGTGAGCATGCTTTAGCATGTGTTTGAATATCAACAACTTGCAAACAGGAAATGTCTGTGGGAAAAAGCACCCTCACGGCAAAAGGAAAAGCGTTTGCTGTAAAATCTTACCTGATAGATCATTTATTTTATCCTTTAAACATCAAGGAAGGAATAAAGGTCTGCTGGTAGGAGTGGGGTAAGTGACTGCTGCAGCAGTACACTGTTTCCAGTGTAAATCTAATACAGGAGAAAAAAGCATGGAGAAGGGTGGGTGAACCATGGCACATATGTTATTAGAGAAATGCACTATCTCAGAAAAACAGCTTTCAACAGGATTTATTTGGCTATGTGTCAGGCCGGGCAGTATTTCTCTGCTTGAAGCAAGCCAGGTCTCTGTGAGAAGAGCAGGGGCTTGCTTGACTGTCCCAGCGACAAATCTCTTGGTGACAAAGCCAACCTTTTTCACAGTGAACAACAAGCCACTCACCTCCAGAAGATCCTCAGACCATCTTGAATTCAGTGGTTCAGGTTGCTAATAATTTGTAGGCTTTGCTTTCCTGTTTCTTTATGCCATACTCATCTGGTTTTCCACTATGCAAGTGCACAGATGTACACAAAACACATCCATGTGCAATGTCCCTTCCCGTGCGTACTCCACCTCTCTCTTGCCACGACACACATCGTATCCTCTCTCTTAAAAGTGGCTGATCTGACCCAAGTGCTCTCCCACCTAGATCTCCAGCTTCTCATCGCAGCCCTGGCAGACAGCCCCCTCCCGATCTGCACCTCTCACCTTCCACCAGGACATCACAGTTCTGGTTTGTGCCAGGGCCTTGTGTCCTCAGGGTTTGCACCCTCTCTGCTTTCTCCCTTACCTCCACTGCTTTTACTGAGGTGGCTTTGGCTGTCACTTGCTGTCCTAGACCCACCAGCACCAGTCGCATTTTTGCTAGCCTTAAGGGTGCCTTTGTGATTGTAAACTCCTCCCACTAGATGCTCCTCTTGGAGCAATGACACTTCTAACTGTACTTTGCAGAGGGTGCCTTTTGAGTCCAATTTCATTAGGATTTCTGCAGACAACCTGCTTTCTTCCTGGCCCATCTTCCTACAGCATTTCTGCCATGATTGTTGTTAATATATTCAGTAATTTACTTTCCTTCCCTATTTAAAGCTGTTTTCCCCCGATATATCACTCACAGACAAGTCTGTCAGATGTCTTTGGATGTCCTGTTATCTGAGATCAGTGTTGTACAGCGTGGCCTGTAATGCATGAAATCGGAGCAAGCTGCATGCTTATGCCGTGCGGCATGGCTAATCATTCTCAAATGTTATCATCAGTTATCTTGGAGGAGTTAAAAAAACAAAAAAAGACTCAAGCAGCCTGTGGCTGATTTAATCTTCAAAATCAGGGGAGACTTTGCAGTGATTAAAGAGCCATTTCCTGACTACATATTGATATGAGTTGCTTCCAAGTCAAATATGAGGGAGACTGACAGGCATTCAGTCTTGGTCTGATTGGCAGGTTCCTGCCCCATGAACAGAAATCTCTTTCCTGCTCTCGTTTAAAGGCATTCTGGGGTGGTCTGCATTTAATACATAGTCAGCTCAAGTAATGGCCCTGGTATTTTCTATTGTAATTGACCAAATTGCACACTTGAATTTTCAGCATCCATAAGGACAGGTGGAAAGTTTTATTCAGAAACTGAATGCTTCGTGTTGTTTTCCAATAGCTTCCAGAAGCCAGTCACTTTGGGAGCAATTCTGCGATCCAAGAAATGCCAGAAAAAAATGTGTGCTAAAGAATTTCTCCAATATTACCACAGAGCACTGAGTCTTTTTTAACATAAATCAGTAAGGCAGAGCACTACAAGTGTGAACAGCAGTGGTGCTGTGGAACGCTGATCTTTGAAATCTGGAAGGCACCTTTAGAAGCCCTTGATCAGTGCAGGGGCTACAACACAGATGAGGATACTTGGGAAAAGGAGTTCGCTCCAAATATTTCTACTGGGCCATTAGATGGTCATGGATTTGCTGTTTCGCCCCTCCCGGGACCAAGTTTCTCCATCTGTGAGAGGGAGGCTGTAACAGCAACCTTCATAGAGGATTTGGGGATCTTCTTCAATATTATGAAAGATATCTTGCAATATGGTGCCCAAAGTAACGGGAAACGAGACTCAGTGATTCAGCTTTCTCCTCCAGCTCTGCATTCCTGAGGATGTAGAAAGGTCTGTGTGAACTCAATGTTTTTATTAAGGATGGCCTGAATTACAAGTTTATGACAGATAATCATGTACAAATGGTCTTCTATATTTAGATTCCCCTCCTTTTAGAAGCTGTCTCATGGCACTGGCATAGGTCTCCTTGTAACTTCACTGTGGCTTTAGGCAGAGCACTTGTGGCTTTGGGAGACTTTGTGCTGAAACTTCCTTGGTTGCAATTGTTCACACAGTCCTCTGCTTTCCTCAGAAATCAAGTCACTCCTCCTCCCATTCCTATATCCCATATCATTTCCCTTCAGAGAGCCCAAGCTTATCCTAACAAATCACTAAAATCACAAAAATATCCAACATGCTCAGGCAAAACAGCATTAGAGATTTAGGGGTTTCTTTTCTCCCGTCTCGTCCAGATCTGATACCTGAGACAAAAAGGGATTTTGTTCTCCAGATCATCCTCTTTCAGTTACTTGCATGTGATTTTATCGCTAACAGCTAATCAATTCAAATAAAAACAAATACGTCTCTGACCTCAGATGTGAATGGTTTGTGTGTGCTTTTTTATATGAAAGAGAGCTCAATAGTTATAATCCCAAGCAAACAAAAGTTTGCTGCACAGAACAAAAACTGTACAAAGACACTGAAGAGAAAAGGCTTGAGAGATTCAGGAAGAAAAAAGGGGCTTCAGGGAGTCATTTTGCTATTTACAAAGCAAAATTGCAGTTTCTGTAAATGATTATTTAATTGTTGATATGAATTTAGCTTGGTGATAAAATTTTTTCCTGGCTCTGACAGACATTCTCTAGTGGAAAGAAATAAATCTGGTGAGTTTGAATTATGCACAATTGGATCACTGATTTACTGTAACTTCAACATCGGTTGGATGTCATTGTGCTTTCTGTTGTACTTCTGTATATGAAAACACAACTCAAAAAGCATTAAAACTGATTAAATGTGACGTCCCTCAGCATAATTCTAACATAAAAGGCAAGTCCAAACTGTGGAACACACCTCCTGCGTGCCTTGCTTTTCTCACAAAGTCTGGAAAATGTGCTCTTGTCTCAGAAGACGCCTTTTGCTACCTAAAGTAATGAAAGAACGTGACAAACCGAAAACTGGCCAAGTGTAGGACAAGACCAGAAACATACTTAGCAGACAAAAGTAATCAGAGTTATCATACAGGAACAAGTTCATATTAAGCTTTTTTATAGGGATGTGAAAACGTCAGGTTCTAAAGTTATTAACAGTCCAAAAGCAGAAGACTAAACTTCGATTGAGAATGTGGGTGTACAAAGCCCAAACACCTGTGTGTTTCTGAGTCACTAGGCAGTTCTGGGTGTCCCTGAACTCCAGTGTGCAAGCCGTTGTTAGAGGCTAAATCTTTTATTCACAGACTGAAACAGGAAGCATTGTTCATATTCAGTGGGGAGAAGTAGAAACGCAGAGGTGTTGGTTTACCCATCTCAAAGCTGTGACAAACGTGAACATGGAGGTAAGGAGCACATTTTCAGCTTGCCTGGAGACCGCAATCCCTCTGGTTTCAGCAGGATAGGACTTCTCCCTGATCTTCTGTTATATTCCTCTTCTACATCCTAGCCATGAAGGATTTCTTCCTCATTTGTTTCAGCAGATGTTGCTTGCCTTATGCAAGAAGATGTCTTAAAAATATTTCAGAGGAAAGTTCAGCCTGTGGCTTGTTACTGCCATTATTTATTTTGAACATGGTCCAAGATTATAAGGCACATGGACAATCAGGCTATGGATAAAATGATTAGGATAGGGCTGACTCAGACCTGTTAGTCTGGCAAGGGCTCAGCAGTGTATATTCCAGAAAGTGAACTCCCTAGGAGTAATTCGCCTTATCAGAAGCTTTTATAATTCTGTATGAGATGATGGTGGATGAAAATAATCCTGCTTGAATTAAGAATGCAATTGTTATTCCCCATTTTTTTTTTGTATCTCCAGAGGTGACAACTGTAGTCATAGTTACACACACAAAATGTTTGGGGTGTTTGCTATCCTTTCATATGTTTATGTCTTGCACTTCTCTTTGCTGGAGGAGCTGGATCAACAACTTACATTTGTCTGTGTGAGCCTAGCAATCTATCTCTGCTTTTTGAATTCCTCCACACGAGTGAGAAAATACAGCAACTTCGTTTCCTTCGCTAACAACTTTACATTCTTTTCAGTACTTCTCGCTTTGACTTTCAGTTTGGGAAAAGTGAGAAACTGTAAGAATAATCTGAATTTACCTCCATGAATCAAACACATAATGTGTATAAAGGCATTGATGTGGTGAAGAACAGCTCCCTTTTTTAGGACTATTTTCAACATGCTAATGGAAGTTAATTAAATTAAATAGATGTCTATATCTATTTCTAGTAATTAATTATTACTTTTATATAAAAATGACTTAGTTTATGTTTATGCTGTTAAGTTTTTCATTATTGAAAAAAAGAAGTTATGAAAAGCAAAAAGAGAAGCTGAAAATAAATAAGGAATTTCAAATAGGTTTATTTTATTGTCTGTTTCTACCACTGTGCCCAGAAATTAAGTTGTGTGTTGTTTATTGGGTTTTTTTTCTTGCACAGACCTTAGCCCATCTTACTACAAGGATTTAACAGGAGGATTTAACAGTGAGATAATTAAGCATTGCATGCATTTAATTTAGTACTACACTCAGTTTTACCTTGAGTTGCTTATAAAAAATGTGTGCAAGGAGCACTTTGCCTCAAAACAACTTTTAAAAAGGAGAGTTAAAAAAAAGCATGCATGATGAAAATACTCATCGTGATACTTCAGTGTTGAGGGCATTTCATCACATTCTTAACTTGCATTGTTTTCTGAAGTTGTTTTGGAAGAATTATTTTCTTATTTCAAGGTAAAATTCTCTTCAAGTCTATAAAAATGACTTTTAAAATCGCAGAATATTTAAAGAAATGTCCATTAAATATTCAGTGAATACAAAATGTTCAATCTTTTGAGAAAGAAATTAGAAAAATAGTCTTAAATCTGCATGGGAACATTAGTTTATCTATCCTTAATCTCCAAAAGATTTTAATGAAATCACTACCTTATTCATAAGTACCTGAAACACTTTTTAATAGGGAAAAATTAACTTCAACAGTAGCACAAAAACCCCTTTCTTGAGCATTTAATTTACACTGAATGAATAAAGTATAATGAAGTATGTGGCTCCTCTGTTAATGGGAATTTCATAACCTTATCAGAAAACTGTGGTTAGAGGAGTAGAGTCATATTCTCTCTTTCATTGCCCTGAGGACTTTTCTACTCAAAACCAGATGGACAGAAGTAAAAAAGCACTTGAAGAAAAAGAATATATGGGCTTTAAGGACTGCTCTGCAGGACGAAAGGTCTGCTCACAGAGGGAAATCATCTTCTTCTGCGTCCTGAGCAGACATGGCAGCAGATGGTGGGGAGTCACCTCCCTGAGCATTCCTAGGCATGTTGCACAGATCCCTCTGCTCTGAGACATCAGAGCTGTATCCAGCACACTTGCACTGCCTGCCGCTCACAGGAATGTGAAGCGAGGAACCTTCTTCTGTGAAAGAGCTCAATATGAAAACGAAAGAAAGGGGCAGAGAACAGTTTCAGCATGTTAGAACTGAAAACAGAAAAGCTGAAAGGATTTTGGTGCTGTTTGCAGATTTGATTTTTGATGCACCATGGAAATTCTAGTGTACTTGTGAATTCCTATTGCTGCACAAAGGGGTAAAGCCTCTCTCGTGAAGGAAGCCCAGAACAACCTTGAGCGCATGCTTGAGCATGAAAAAGAAAAAAAGAATTAGTGGGGAGAGGATGAGAGAGCTGGGACTGTTCAGTTTGCAGAAGAGGAGGCTTGAAGGGATCTTGTCAATGTGTATAAACACCTGATAGGAGGAATAACAAGAGCTGTAGCCTTTTAGCAGCTCCTTGTAAAAGGATGAGAGAGCACAAACTGAAATATAAAAAGCTCTGTTTAAACACTTTTACTCTGAGGGTAGTCAAACACTGAAAGGAGTTGCCCAGCATGAGTCTCCACTCTTAAAGAAATTAAAATATCTCTGGGCAATCTGACATAATTGACCCTTCTTTGAGCAAAGGGATTGTACTAGATGATCTCCAGAGGTCCCTTGTAACCGCTGCCATTCTGTGAATCTGTGATTCTGTGAAACAGTGGAGGACAATGATTCAGTGGAAATTTCCGCAAATCTTCCAGACAGACAAGAACACAGAGAGGCGTCCTGAAGCACTATCTTCCTCACCCTCAGAGATGTTCCTGAAAACACCCCTCAAGGTGGGCTTGTCTTCAGTTGCATGTGTCAGTCATTATCAAACTTTGCTTTTCAAAAAGATCACTCTGCGAATGAGCTTTTGCGATGGTCATTTTTCTTTCTCTTTTTGCCCCTTCACAGTTGAATAGTCAAAGCTTTTTTTTATCCACGATGTGTTCCACAGAGTGCTGGTCTTTAGAGGTGTGAGGTTCCTCTTTAGAAGAGGCATCTAACTGAATCAGGGACCTGCAGTGTGAGTTGTGGGAGGGATATTAGCACCTGCTTATCCCCTTAACAACCTTAAGAGGTTCCATTTGTCTACAGGGTTGGAGCCCCGTCGCAGTCCTGCTCTTTCCCTCCTTTCCAACTCTTAACTCATAGACAGTTGCTTACAAGGTCAGAATAAAAGCAGAAGTTCAGAGGGCTTTCATGTTGTCGAAGTAGCTACCACTTAGCTGAAGTGAACTGCAGTTTTTCTTCCAGTGTGACAGTGACAAATGGTGTTTAAAACATTAAGAATGCTTTGTAGTAGGTTACTCAGAAAGCAAGTTTAGTGATGTTTGACTTGATTTTTCTCGGGTTGCGCTGTACCTACAAAAAGTGCACTTCAGGAGAACATTTATTTCATTGCTGCCTCACAGGAGCGGCCAGTCTAAATAAAGCCTGTGAATGCAGATGGATGCTAACAAAGAGGATCTCTTACACTGCCAGTTTGTCTGTGTGAATACGAAAACTCGTGATAAAAATGAAAGAGCAAATGACATTTGGTCAGAAAACAAACATTCAGTATAACATTACCTGCATTCTTTGGGTTCTCTTTTCCTTGGGCTGGGCGCTTCAGGTACATATCTTAACACTTTCTTTTCCTTTCTCTATTATTCACACTTAGAAAGCTTGAAGGCAAAAGGAAGGTTGTTTTTAACTACTTTACCATTAACAACCTGTAAGGATTATGAAATCATATGCAGTTCTGCTGAAGAAAATATTCGGAGCTCTACAAAACATTTAATTACCCATGTACCTATGACAGGATTTACTGCCTCATGCTGATTTATCCATGGGTCTTAAAGGTGCGCTAGAGAGACCACCTCTGAGGGGTGAAATAGAGGTTCAGCCTTTCTGACTGTTCCTGCTTAGCCCCACAGCCAGGACAGCTAATGAATGCCAAATGTCGTGTTGTGGAATTAGTCTACCAGGATCTAGCTGAAGACTGCCAATTTGTCTCACGTAGGCCAGCAAGTAGCCAGATAACAATCTCTAGGTAGTAACTTTTGGGTAAAATACTGGGCACTTCAAAGGCAATAAGATTTGTGGCTGTTGACACTGGGACTGTGATTTCTCCTCTGGCTGCAGATGACTAGTTCAGATCTTAGCTGCCTGTTGACGGATTTAAGCTATCTTCTGAGCCACCTAGACTTTGCCTCTCCTTGCATTCTCTCCCCTCGTCTTGCTCCTGTAGTTTGTCTTCAGCTTTGGTCACCAACCGCAAGGTTTATATATAAAAGAACTAATCTCCTTCCTATCTTTCCCATTCTCAGTGAAAGCTGTTTTTACTCAAGCTGTTGTTGGTACTCTGGATGACATTGTGCAGCACACACAGAGAGCTGGTGGGGGGAGCACAGCAGGGAGGCCGGGCTGTTGCAGAGGTTAAGAAAACAGCTTCCAAGGAGCACCCAGCCTCCAATTTCCCTTCATCTTCTGTGCCATTTTGTGTGCATGTATGTTTGGAAGCACGTGTGTACTTGGAAAATGTTCTTTTTTCCCGCTTTTCTGCCAAGTCTTTTACATGTGCCCTCAGGCAGATGTGTTACAGCACTCTGAAGTTTTTCCTGTTTGTTTCTTTTTACAAAGCACAAATTCCACGCTTGCAAGGGACTTCGCATATAAATTAACACTATTTGAAATAAGAAACTATGTCATTAGTCTTACTGTTCTCTATTTTACTTAAAAAGTGAGGAAAACACAATTCAAATGTCTGCAGACTCAGGATAATAACAATGATAGATTAGATGTCAAACTGCTCTGTTTCCATGCAGCTCCTCCTTCTTCTAACCTTCCCGTCTGTTGTTCAAGAAGAAGTAGTACTATAGCTTCCTTGATGCTGTTGGCCTTTGGAAATAGCCAGCTGATTCTGGTGGTTCGGGGATTAGTCTATTTTACTTGCACTCAGTGGGCAATACCGTGTGAAAACCTGCACTGCCTTAATGATTAAGCTCTTCATGCTCCACTGCAGTTACCAGCCCACCTTGGCTGCAGATGACATTTGAGATAAACCTCTATGTTCAGTGGTTCTCAAACCCAGAGGATCTTCATGTAACAACATGAGGGTGATTTTGCAGAAGGAGCTGACGAAACTAATCCAAGTTGGAAGTCTTGCAGACTGACATTTTGTCACAGTAATCAAACCAAGTCTGAGCTGAGAAATGCTGGCACTTGACAGGCACTCTCAGAATACAGAAAGGATTACAAATACTGTAAGAAGTAATTATCTGAACACTTCAAAGAATTATCAGTGGAGATAATGATTGCTACTCTATTGCATATTAAAATTAATAGGTCAAGTGTGTGCCTCCAGAGTTACTCAGAGCTAGTAGAATGTACTGAAGAAAAGTTTCTGGAACTGAGATTGGCTTTTCTGTACATTTAAAATGTCAGAAGTGACCCTGGGATGGTTTGGGCTAGGACCAGGCAGCACCTTGTGCACAGTGCTCGGTTCCTGGGAACAGTTTGGGAGCTTACACAGCCCTTTCCCAACAATCAGTTTGCATATGACCATCCTATTAAAAGGGTAAAAGAATTTAGTAATACAGATGCAGGCTGTTCCCTGCCAGCTGGCTGCAGCACCAGAGAATGGCAATGGGCATGCTGAATTTAATATCAACATAGCCAGAGAGGCCCAGAGGAATTCTGCCATGAGCTTGAAAGAAACCAGCATTTGGCCAATGTTGCTGTCCAAGCATTGCTTCCAGTCTGTTGCTCTCAAAGTACTTTACTAAAGAAATCTAATCTCAGGTTACATGGGGAGAGTTCGCTTTGGTAAGATGGAATAACTTGAATAGATCACAGATTTTATTGGTGTCAAAGAAAGGATGAGATTCCTGGACCAGCCTAAGTTCAGTCTGACTCAGTCGACGTTTTCACCTTGATATGAAGCCCTTAGTTTCATGACTGAACGTTGTTTTTTCTAATTGCTATATATTCTGTGATATGACCCAGCCTGCCTCATTTTTTAAAGTTTACAAATTTTCCTGAATTTGAATGTCAGAGAACACCCTTTTCCTGAGTACTGGCCAGATTGTTACTCCTATGTTATACTGTGTGAGTCATAGAATCACAGAATCACAGAATAATTAGGGATTGGAAGGGACCTTGAAAGATCATCTAGTCCAATCCCCCTGACACAGCAGGATCACCCAGACCGAGTCATAGAGTCAGTCAGGGTTAGAAGGGACCACAGGATCATCCAGTTCCAACTCCCCTACCATGGGCAGGGACACCCCACCCTACATCAGGCTGGCCAGAGCCTCATCCAGCCCAGCCTTAAACACCTCCAGGGACGGGGCCTCCACCACCTCCAGGTGGAGTCTCACCAGAGTGGAGTAGAGGGGGACAATCACCTCCCTCGACCCGCTGGCCACACTTCTGATGCAGCCCAGGATCCAGTTTGCCTTCCGGGCTGCAAGTGCACACTGCTGGCTCCTGTTGATCCTCTCGTCCACAAACACCCCCAAGTCCCTCTCCTCAGGGCTACTCTGCTGCCAGTCACTACCCAGCCTGTATTTGTGCTTAGGATTGCCTCGACCCAGATGCAGGACCTTACACTTGGTCTTGTTGAACTCCATCAGGTTGGCTGTCCAGGTCCCTCTAAATGGCATCCCTGCCCTCCAGCGCGTCTGTTGCACCACACAGCTTAGTGTCATCAGCAAACTTGCTGAGGGTGCACTCAATGCCTCTGTCCATGTCACCAGCAAAGATGTTGAACAAGACTGGTCCCAGAACTGATCCCTGAGGGACTCCACTTGTCACAGTATATGTGAACCTCTATGTGTGAACCTGCTGTAAGAATTATCTTAGTGAAATTTGGAAGAATCTACTGTTGTTTGTTAGTAATCCAAAGAAATGAGAGAGGTAGATCATCAAAACTGATGTTTTTGATAGCGCAAGCCCTCTTTTTTCTCTGCATTTTTTTACTTTATATTACATGTAAAATATGCTTCAACAGTCCAACATTGCTTGCATATTTGATTCTTTAATAAAAGTAATCTTCTTCCCTGCACAGTGTGTCTTTCCTCTTGGGACACTTGTGATCACAGACACCATGACGGTTTTGAAATGAGTCAGCATCCTTGTCCTTTTTATTGGCACTCTCTTCTCTTTCTGTGGCTAGGTGGAGTCTATCACAACAAAAATCTCCTCGTTCCCAGTCTTGAGAGAAAATTTCAAACTCAGTTCAAGATTACAATCTTTATTAGCATTTACATGTATGAGTAGATATGTACATCAGGTATTTTACCACCTTCTGTGGTCAGAGAAGTTAATACCATCAGTGGAGCCCGTGGAGTGACACAGCTGAGCAGTCAGCAGATGCTTTTCTTTTTTACACAAGGAGTCATTTTGAGATGTTTCAGAACATCCAAAACATGCAGCTGGCAGGTGGGGTACAGATCCTACAAGAGATCTGTATAGGGCTTTTTGCCCCACTGAACTGATAATCAGTAGGAACAAACATGATAGCTCTGATTTGCTAAATGTTTCTGGTCAACTGTTGATCATGATGCCATCAAGGCCGAAATGTTGAATGGTTTTCATGCAGCATTCATTCAACTGACAGCCACCATCAGTAGTCTCAAGAGCAAGACTTTAATTAAAAATAGTGTTGGAAACAAGTTGAAGAAAACAAGATAGACACCCTTCCCTCAGTTATTTAGTATTTGAACAAATTAATTCAGAGTAGCCTTCTGTGTAGTTGTCAAACAAGACACACTTGTCTCAGTAGCACTTTGGCAGTAGCACAGATTGAAGGAATGGTCTGTAGAGATTACAGTGGTTCTCAAGCTGCACAGAAGTTAATGTCATGTTCTTGTGAGCTCAGCATGCTGGGAAGTGTGGACACCAGGGTACAGTGGAGATGAAGTAGTCCGTTATTGCCAATACCCTTGCAGGAGCTCTATATCCAGTTCAAGAAGGATATGGGCTGTTAAGAAAGAGTGTAAAAAGCAGGGGGAAAAATCCTTCAAAATCTGGAAAATACGAAGAAGAGACAACCAAGAGGCCATAAATAGAAAAGATTGCTGTTACATTTTTTTCCTGATATGTAAGAAACAGCATAAAACTGAAAAAAGGTTGAACTAAATGATCTCTTGAGATCCCTTACAACCCCTGAGATTCTATGATTCTATGAACAGAGTCTCTGTTACTGGAACGATGAGAGACCAGAAATTGCCAGAAACAAAAGACACGAGTCTTCAGGGCAGCAAATGACCTAGGGTCACTTGACCTGTGATCAAAGTTTGCTTCCAACACTGTAGTACAGCCAACCACAGATTTGTCTTATTATGCCAGATTCTCAGACAACAAAACTAGCATAGTCCATGGAGTGAGGAATGAAGGGATTTTTCAGTGATGGTCTTGTCCCAATTTGTAGCATTAGCAGAAAATTTGAGACCAAGAGCAGCAATTCATAGAAATTATCTTTTATTTTCTATGACAGAATCTTGATCTCTAACAAGGATGTTAATTATATTTGGGTCGATGTGTGAAAATTTTTATCCCATTTTATGGATGGATTCTAGTGCATGAACTCCACATATTCTGATCTCATGGGGAGGTTGTTTGGATAAAACTACTGAGTTTTAACTCGATAAAAGAATTTTAAATATAATCATATATATAATATATATTTATATGTAGAATACATGTAATATATATGATATATATTATATGTATTCTATACATACTATATGTGGGGCAACGCCCTAATAATTCTATGATTCTATGATTCTATATATTATGTATATATAGTATACATATTACATAAGTGTTCTGTGTTCTGAACATGATAAATCAAGTTAATGACTAGATCATCCAACTCAGGAGAACTCTTTTCTATTGCTGTTTTTCTCAAAAATCATAAGACTTTGGAAAAATTATTCTTCTCAGTGTGTCTCGGTTTATCTAGAAGAAAGTAAATGAGCACTATTGGTGAGAAGCACTAATTAAGACGTTGATATCAGTATCTCTTGATTCTCTGCAGCAGCAGTGCTTAGTTTGAAATACCCTGCCAACAAGAATTTGACCACTGTCATCATCATTTCTTTCAGCAGATCCTGGAAATATCTCTGATTGTCTTGTCCAGTTCCAACTTTCCTTTTACAGTGGATAGTACTGAAATTCTACACTTTTCTTCAGCTCTGCATAGTCTGTGAAGATGCGTAAAGGCATTTAAGCTCCTCATAGGAAATCTACAGTAATATTTGACTCAAAGTGCTGCTCTCTAGCTTTTCTGTCACTTAACTGTCAAGTTTTTCTTTTTTATAGTACGTCTATAACATAACTCAGTTGTAAAAGCTCTGAAAGAAGATTCCAGGCTCTAATCATCACATCTCAGCTTCTTTTCACAGTTTAGGTGAGGTAAAGAGGCTGTCAGTGAGATTTCAGAATGTTTTCTGGCAGCAGTAATGGAGACTGGATTTTATAAACAACCTTAGATGAAGTGTTTCTTAGTGGAAGTAGGAGATGTGTTGCTAGCACATGTTGTATTTTCGGTGTTTTGAAACACGAAGTGACACACTGAACCTGATTCCTTGCAGTCAGAGCAGGTCAGAGCAATACTGGCTCTGAGGCTGCATTTCCCTAGACCGAGGACGGAGCTGTCTCTCAGGCAGTTTGCAAATATGGGGATGTTTCAGGGTTGTTTGCCCTACCCTGCCACGCACACATATGGGGAAAAAGCACTTTTCACAGTCGCAGTTCTTCCAAGGACTGGTAACCCATGCGGAGCACCACATTTAAAATTGACTTGCAACAAAAGTTTTATGTGTTTCAAACTCTCCAGCAGTGATGGGCTGTTGGAAACAAAGAAAAGCACAACTCAGGTTGGACTTGATGATCTTAGAGGTCTTCTCCAAAGTTAATTATTCTGTGATTCTATGATTCTATAAATATCAAGCATAGTAAATATGTGATATATGAAGAAATGCCTTCTACTCAGGATCTATGGATTGTCCTACAAAGTTCTGTGGCCAGTTTGGGCCACATTTAAGAAGCATAAGAATCTAATGGAGAAAGTTCTGAGGGTAACAACGGGGTAAGTAGAAGTTTGGAACCACATATGACTGAAAACTGTGCTTTAATACAAAGAAGAGATGCCTCAGAAGGCACATAAGAATAGATTACAGATACTTATAGGATTGTTACATGGTAACAGAATAAATTCTACTTCATGTCATTGGGAACAGTGAAAGGAATAATGGGCTTAAATTAAAGCACGTAGGTTTGAATTTGTATACGTTACCTACAAAGAAATGGAGCCCTGGGCATGCTATAGAGCTGTTCTCTGAGAACAATTAAAATGCAGACCAACTGTGTCAGCACTGGGCTAGAGCAGAACTAGAGCATCTGTGGAGGTTTCTCCCAGACAGATTTGCTGCAATTCAAAAGCATACACAATCCATGTTCATAGACATTTTTCTTTTCAGCGAAGAGGGAGGTCTCACTGATGTGGTTGAACAGTTGTGCTTTAAGGGAAACACTATGTAGGGAGTCCTGACAGACATCTGATATTTTTTTCTTAACTTTAAAAGTTTTTCCTAGCTTTACTTTCCATTTGATCACTCCTGTGCTCAGATTGCTTGTTCATGTGATGTCACCTGTTCTTGCCTTTGTTTTTCTCCCTTCACCTCCTGTGCCCAGAAGCCTGAGCTTCCCCTCTTCCCACTGTTATTACTCAACCCTTGGCTTCAAACAGTTTCTCTCAGGGTGGAAGTGTAAGATACTTTCCATGTCCGTCAGCCTGTTGACCTTGGAACCTCTAAATTGTGGAAACTGTGTTTGCCACACAGATCTGGATTTAAACCACCTGACAAAATCAAGTGCAGAGCTACTGAAGGAAGAGACCTCTTCTTCCCCTGCAACTTACCTAAGTAACTGCTGTCAAAAATGAAGAAGATGGATTCTGCTTTCTGGCCAAAGTTCTGCTCAATAGCTTATCCTGTTGAGAAGCCAAGATCCACAACTTTTTCTGGCTTCCAGATTACTGATCAAGGTGGCCCCTAGTAAGTGTTCAGTGCTAAACAAACTAAATGATGACTTCCTTTACCAATACAGGGCCTCTGCTCTGTAGAACTTGCAAATCTGCCATAATGTAAACATCCTCCCATCATAACAGAAACAGATGTCTTTCTTTTCATTCTGTTGCTAAGTCTGCAGGTGCCAAAAGCATCACACATACTATTTGCTTTATGCCTGAAATAGCGATGGGCAAACTTTTGACAGTTTGGTGAAAATTCTGTTATGGCTGGTTGGGAACTGAACTTCTGTGACCTAAACAAATCAGGAGAAAGGAGCTGTAGAAACCTATAATTTTTTGTGGTTTATTGTTGGAGTTTTTTAACTCTCAAAATTTTTAAAAATCAGTTATAAAATGATAACTCTTATAAAACCATTTATAATTTTAGCTATTATAATTTTAATAGTTATAAAAATTATAAAATAAAAAAGTCAGTCCGCTTTTGTTTACTTATCATTGCTAGTCCGTAGGAAACCAGCCCATGAAGAACATTTTGGACTGTTAATTACTGACCCTGCTCATAAAAGGGTAGTCTCAACAATTTAGATGCTGTGTTTTGATTCTTATTAAACTCCAGAAAACAAGAATTAATTCTTCTGTAAGAAATGAGATTTCATCTTCCTGTATGGGGAACAAAGAATATAACAAGTAGGGAAACACATGTAATTTTTGAACATTTCTAAAGTATGTAAAAAACAGAGATTGAAACTTAATTTCTACCTCCATAGAAGCCACTGATGTTATATTCTGGATAAATAGAAATGGTCAGAGGTTTGTAAGCACAGAAAGCATACCAATCCTTTGCAGCATGAACCCTAGCAAATTATTCAAGATGGATTTTGTGGAGAAGATACGGAGTTAGTTTTGACTGCATCTGAATTCTTAGTTTCACTCTTCACTGACAATTGTTTTTAAATTATATATCTTGAAAAATGCCAAAGGGATTGTGAATTTAACTCCCTATAGTGGAGGTAAATGGGGCAAAAGCACTACGAATAGGTCATAGGATATTTAAGAGTGTCTGCCACAGCTAACGGTTCTTGCTTGTGCAGTGGAATGGTATCCAGGGGTCCTCAAAATATTGCCATAACATTTCTTGTGGCTCTGATGGAATATCTTCTAAATCATACCACTTTTACTGCCCAATATACCTGTTCCACCTTGTGTCACAAGCTGAAGAGGAAACATAGAGGACAAATACATTTACTTCAAAAAAAGTGTTGTTCAGCATCCTAACAAAGTCATAGCTTGTATCCAAGAGGTGTTCAAATTAGCAAATTTCAGATGCAAAACTCTACTCTCCTGAATAAATTTGCAGCTGGTTTATTCATTTATGAAACAGAAATGTTAACGCTATATAAAATCTGACTCCCAGCTAGATCCTGAAGAGATCTAGGTCCAAATGTCCACATCTCACTTTACAGATATTA
This sequence comes from Rhinopomastus cyanomelas, assembly GCA_013400115.1. Taxonomy (NCBI): domain Eukaryota; kingdom Metazoa; phylum Chordata; class Aves; order Bucerotiformes; family Rhinopomastidae; genus Rhinopomastus; species Rhinopomastus cyanomelas. Next base: position 219,062 of record VXBP01008423.1, on the reverse strand, counting down.
AAAAAAATAAAAAAAATCCCACTTTTATGAAAAAGCCCAAGGAACTAGTAATTTATATTACTGTGCTTTCTAATAATATCTTTTTAAATAATCAGATATTGTTCTGATGGGAATGTTAGAAATACAGCTTTTTGCACCTCTAAGCCTTCAGGCAATTGTTTGACTCTTGCTACTGCTGGTACTTGTGTTCTGAGCTCATGGCTACATTACAAATACCTATAATAAATGTGTACCCCAAACCAATACACTGTGCCTCAAACATCTTGCCAAAGCAAAACATCTTGCCAAAAGACAGTTGTGAAGTAATTAGACAAAGCTAAATGGTAAGAGTTAATTTGTACCAAAATGTGAATGAAAGACAGTCCATTCAACAACGTTAGTCTTGAAAATGAAGGAAAGAGATTTATCATTTTGAAAGTTGCTAATTGTGCTTGTTTCTCTGTTTGGAGAAGGGAGTCTGTAGGTCTGGGCAAGTTACCCTTGGGGACCTATCTGTTAACTCACTGTCACCTTCTCTCGAGATACCATCATCTTGTAATGCTGAGCAATAAAATTTGTAATTGTAGGTCTTTTGAAGCCCATACCTAAAGGACACTAACACGTTTGTTTACACTGAAGGAGTTCGCAAGAAAAACTTAAGTAATTAGACAAGGATAATGGGTTAAGCTGTGCCAGATATAAATGGGTATGTCAATCAAAGTTCTATTTAGCTTTGCTTTGCCATAGAAAAAATGAAGCACTTAAAATGTATTCAGAAAGATTTATTTTCAAAAGTAGCTGCTTGGGGGATTAATTATAATTTTAACTACAGCTACACTAATTCATGAGCTCAGGTTCTTCTTCACAAGCTACTTACTTTTTGCAAGCTAGCAATTGTCAGAGGTGATATTTTAAGGCATTGATGGCTAGCTGGCTAAATGTGGCCTTTGTTTTCGAGAATTTTCTGACTTCTTCATACTTTGCCTCCAAAATGTACACACTGGTTCTGATTTAAGATAGTCACTTCAAACCTAAATCTACGTGTGTCTTGCAGTGGTTCATCTTGCATGCATGACAACTGCACTGTTTTCTCAAACTGATGTAATAACAAAACTTAGCTGTACCAGTTAATATGTGAAGAAGAAGTAGTTTTGAACGGCTAAAGTGTTTTCATTCTGCTTGTTGAAGTTTGATCTCTTGGCAGAATCACTGCTTTGATTCTTTGACCTGCTCTGGATACGGCTGGGCTGAATCTCTGTAGTGCATTGCCTTGCATTTCTGGTTCCAGACTTAGCCACATTGGGTCCAACAGCAGCTTTTTATTGTGTTTATAACAGGCATTGCTAAAGCAAACTGATGCAATGGCAGGTCAGATATTTCTCTGGTGCAAAGAATATGAATGATGGCTATCCAGAGTAGTGATTCTTGCTGGCATTGGGATAGTTCTTCATCCTGTCTGGACTGCCCAAGTAATCAAGATTCATACAAAGAATGGTCCTATGGCTACCTCTGCACCAGTGAGCAGTTCTAGGGCATATACTTTTGTGACTCTGAGGTTAAGTGACTCAGTTTGACCATGTCTATTCAATTAAACTCTTCCAAAGCAGGGTTGTTGCATCCAAATTCCTTACTGGGAATGATTCCTGCACTGTGCTAAAGATTCTGTGATGCTGGGGAATTGTTTGCAAGGGTGTTGTATGGCACAGGCCAAAAAAATATGAAGGACATTTTCAGCAAAATAATTATAGAGACCACCAAGTTCCCGTACTGGGGACCATTGTATGGTCCAGGCACATGTACCAGTACGGATGCAAACAATTTTTCTCTAACAGTGACAGAAGCTCAAGATGAAGCACAGCACCACGTGATGAGGAGCTGCCATATCTGGTGTTGAATATAGAAGCACTGTCAAGCTCTTGGGTGTGATGGTGGTGGTGGTAGTACCTAGCAGGGGTGACAGTGGTTATGCCAATGGAAAAACCTTTCTTTCTTGTGTTTTCTTCAGCTCTAAGAGTTATATGTGGATATAGGAAGGATTTATTCACAGAGAAAATGGTCAGGCACTGGAATGATTTGGTCTCCATCCCTGGATGTGTTTAAAAGTTGCTTAGATGTAGTGTTGGGGAATCTGGTTTAGGGATTAACTTGTAGAGTAGGGTTGATGGTTTGACTCAGGGGTCTTTTCCAACCTGGATGACTCTGTGATTCTATGATTCTATATTCAAAGTGTGAGAGCTCCAAGAAGTGGGTAGGGTTGGAAAACCCTCTAAACAGGGCCTGGGCTAATGCCAGGAAGAAGTTTGGAGTGATGTAGAACTGAGCCCAGTAAAGCTTCTATGTCACCTAATCAACTTTAAAAGGATGAATGTCTGATAGTGAGCATGATGGTTGGCTAAAATAAACCTTTAAATTGCATTCACCAGCAGGAATAGAGTTTTGTTCTGTGTGACATTTTTAGAAGAAATTGGTTCTGTTTTTGTTTTAGCCTATAGGACATCTTGATAATATCATGAATAAATATCTATAATTAATTTGAGTATTTTTAAATGAAACTAGACTAACATATCACTCACTGTTTGTTTTCTTTACATTACTGTTTTAACCTCTGAGATTAAGACGCTTCCTTCAAGAATTTGCTCTTGCCCCATTGCAAAGTTACTTGCTTCCAAACAGTGGTACTGATGAAATTATTTTTGACATCTAATAGTTTTTCTGATAAAGAATAAACACCTTTGAAACACTGAGTTTAATGGCAGATGTCGAGATGGAGCCACTACTAGGTTTTGGTCTGACAGCAGTATTTATGAGCAGCATTAGATGAAAGTTGAACTGGCATTTTTATGCCCATTCCCTTGACCAGATGCTTGGAAGGACCAGATGTTGGTCTTGTTTTCTTCCAGCATCACCTACAACAGAACGAAACATTAAACATACTCACTGGTGCCACTGGAAGTTACTAACTCAATCTCCTGAAGGCCTGGAGGATGTTCACAATTACAGTTCCACTCCAAGCCCCACTCTGATGATTATTGTTGCGATATCGCCTGGCTTCTAGGACCTGTGGGAATATCACCTGAGTACGGGGGTCTACATCTACAGCCACAGCTCAGGGTGTTTGATCTAAGCTGACACGTGACAGGTAGATGAGCAAAAATCATTTTTCAGTCAGGTTCTTGACACAGTTTGTTTGTACTTAGAGGCAAGCATTTGCTTTTCCCCCTCCACAAGCCTGTGTGACCATTCTTGGAAAAGAAGGTTCTTAAAAAAATGTGGAAAACAATTTTGTCATTCATGTTTCTGTTTTAGTTTAACATATTTGATGTTCCTATTAGTTCCACTTGGAGAGAGAAAAAGGCTTTCATTCTGCATTAGTTGATTGTTTCCATCAGTCTCCCTTCCCCTTTCCCCCCATTTTTCACACCTCCTACTGTGTATGAATGCCTGCTGCACCATTTATTTTTCAATGTGTAAGCTGTTACTTCCTCCAACAAATCAGATCTGCTTAGGGTGAAATTAAAGATCTGAAGAGGTGACTGTCCTGCTTGCTCCGGCATTTTGAGATTTTGGCACTATGAAAACTGCCCTTCTCTGCCTATAGATATTTATTAAATCTCCATAGAAATGGTGGAATCAGAAATGACTTATTTTGGCATAAAAAGAAAAAGAGAAGAATCTATTCCAGGAAAGATGTAGTTCTTGCAGTGAGATTTGATCTGGCAAATAGCAGGGTTCCTTCAAGCAGTGGGCAGGAGTGCCTGGAACTCAAGTTTTAGTGCCAAGGCTAAAAGTCATAGTACAGACCAGTTTAAAGCTGGCAGGTTCGTATGCCTAAGGCAGAAGACATGTGGCCTTCTTGTACAGATGCAGAGCACCATTCTGCAAATCTCTGCTCGTGAGTTGTACACATACCTGAAAATCTCTCCCTTGGCCTCAGTGGGAAGATTTTTCTTGTATGCAAGGGTTTGTAGGATGGAGTCTGCAAAAAGAAAATAATAAAGCAATATAATGATATTTGAATTGTAGCCTGGCATCTCAGCAATGTTCAAGTTGTAACTTCCAGAACACAGGACAGAGGCCAACATACATATCCAGAGGATAGGCTGTATTACCTGCTTGACTCATACGAGGATAGCGTAAGACATGCACTGGCCCTCTGATGTGCCTCTGGCTGCAAAAAGCATTGAGGTTGCCAGGTAAGAGGACAGGCCTACGTTTCAGGTAGCTGATGATGGGTGAGGTGAATCTAATCTCCAGGAGAGGCTCTCGACCTGCAGTGAAAGAAAGTGTGTCTGCACAGAACTAAAACAGAAGAAAGGAAAAGTAAAAAAAGTAAAGTAAAAACAAGGAAAGACAGGAGTAACCTTAAACTGCTGGTGACAATGCTATTGACACTGCCCAAGATACGACTGGCCTTCTGTGCTGCCCTTGCACATTACCAGCTCATGTTCCGCTTCTTATCTACGAATACCAAGAGCTTCTTCTTGGGACTGCTCTCAATCTATTCACCACTCAGCGTGTATTTATGCTTGGGATTGCTCTGATGCAGATGTAGAACATTGCACATGGTTTTGTTGAACCTCATGCAGTTTGCATGGACCTAGTTCTCAAGTCTGTCAAGGTCTCTCTGTATGGCCTTCCCTCCAGCACATCGACCACACCACACAGATTGATATCATCAGCAAACTTGCTGAGGGTGCACTCACTGCCACCGTCCATGTTACCAAGAAACATGTTAAAAGGTGAGGGACCCAACACAGACCCCTGAGTAACACCACTTGTAAATGAACTCCACTTGGACACTGAGCCATTGATCCAATTCTTTAAGTGCAACTGTCCAGCCAATTCCTAACCCACCGAGCACTCCCTCTGTCAAACCCACGTCTCTCTACTATAGAGATCGGGATTTCATGTGGGACAGTGTCACATGCCTTGGACAAGTGCAGATAGATGATGTCAATTGCTCTACATTTATCCATCAGTTCTGTAATTCTTCTTTTCCTTACGCCTTAGCATAGTTTCCCGAAGGATCTGCTCCATGACATTTCCAAGCACACAGGTGGAACTTACTAGCCTGTATTTCCTGGGATCATCCTTTCTTTCCCCTTTAAAAAGTGGAGGTTATGTTTCCTCTTTTCCAGTCAACAGAAACTGCACCTAATTGCCATGATTTCTCAAATATTATGAAACTCAGCAACTTCATCCATCAGTTCTCTCGGCATCAGTGGATATATCTCATCAGGTCCCATGGACTTGTGAAACTTCTGTTTCTTTATATAGTTGCAAATCTGATCTGCCTCTGTCACAGGTGGTGCTTCCTTTTCCCAGTCCCAGCCTTTCACTTCTGTGACTTGGACAGCATGGTTTGAGTGCTTTCTAGTGAAGACTAAGACAAAACAGTCATTTGGCATCTCAACTGTCTCCATATCCCAGTTAACCTGGTCACCTGCTTTGTTCTGGAGGATTCCCACATTTTCCCTAGTTTTCTATTTTTCAGTGATATAACTATAGAAGCTTTTATCACTGTCCTTGATGCCCCGGCCAGATTTAATTCTGTCTGGGATTTGGCTTCCCTAACCCAATCCCTGGCTGCATGGACAACTCCCCTCTCCTAAACTACCTGGGTTTTTTTGCACTCTCTGCACACTTTCTTATGTCTAAGTTTGTCTGGGAGTCCTTTGCTCATCCACGCGTCTCCTGGTGTTTTTGCCTAACTGTCTTTTTGTAGAGATGCAATGCTCTTCAGAGCAGAGAAGGTGGTCTTTGTCTGTTAAATAGCTTTAACGCACTCCAAGTCACTTCAAGTCCCTCCAGGACTCTGTCCCACTGCACTCGACCAAGGAGGTCCCTGAATAGGCCAGATCCCCTGAATTCCAGCGTAGCAAACTTGCTGGGTGTGCTTCTCACTGCCCTGTGGATGTTGAACCCTAATATCTCATGATCACTGAAGCTAAGGCTTTCCTTGAGCTTCTCTCCTCATCTCTCTGGCCTGTCCTGCCTAAAGATCTTATACTTTTTCATTCCTTTCATCACTCTGCCCTGGTGAGACCACACCTGGAGTACTGCATCCAATTCTGAGTTCCTCAGTTCAAAAGAAACAAGAAATTCCTGGCAAGAGTCCAACAGAGGGTTTTGAGAGATGATTAATGGACTTGAACACCTCTCCTATGAGAAAGGCAGAGAGAAATGGGACTGTTTACTCTGGAGAAGAGCTGAGAGGGCATCTTATTAATGTCTGTAATATCTGAGGTGGGTGTTAAGAAGAGGCCAGTCTCTTTTCAGTGGTGCCACATGATTGGATGAGTGGAAATGGGTACAAGTTGAAGCACAGGAATTCCCATTGCACCATCATTAAAAAATTCTTTACTGTGAGTGTGATGGAGCACTGGAACAGGTTGTCCAGAAAGGTTGTGGAGTCTCCTTCTTTGGAGACTTTAAAAACTCACCTTGATATGTTCCTGTGTGACCTGCCCTAGGTGATCTTGCTTTTGTCCGCAGGGTTGGACTAAATGAGGTCCCTTCCAAACTCTGCCATTCTGTGATTCTGTGATTCCAACAAGCCAGCCATAGAAGTTATCCCACTGTCTCTGTGACATCATTCTTCTGATGGCGCTGGTCTCTAATCCTGGTAGTCTTGTTCCTCTTTTATCTCACCATGGATGGTTCCAATTACATTTATTTTCTCACTTTGCTGTCTGATGAGGGATTAAATCTGGGAAAGCAACCTGGTGTGGCCCTGAAGGGAGGGAAGATCATGAGGATAATGAAGGATCACTTCCAGTCCAAGTTATGACATCTGGCCACACAGTTACTTATACCTCACACCAACGGTCTAGCTGCACCAAGACCATCCCTACCTTTTATTCAAGTTTATTCTATGCTCTTTTCACTGCAGTGTATATATCTTACATTGCAGTGACTGCTTAGTTACACTGGCTGAGCTAAATGTAGTAAAACAACTGGAGTACTTTGCATTAGCCAAGACAAAGCCCTGTTGTGTCTTTTACAATTTAATTGTACCAGTCCTTCTTATCTATATAGTAACTGCACATCTTTTAGCTATGCATTAAATGATATGACTTACATCTGCTGTGTGTGGTTTGTTCTGTTTTGCATCCTCTTCAAAATTATAGAATCAAATCTGTGGAGTTGGATGTTCTGGTTTTGGTCCTTTTCTTTTAAGTGCACTTGAAACATGAGAGAAGATGGAGTAAAAAAACTGCAGTCTGCACTCAGAGGAAAAATGACAGCAGTGACAGCCTTTAATCCCTGTGGGATTTTGTTTTGCCCTGAGAAAGTTTGCAGTCACAACTTCCATTCTAGGAAGCACTTGCATGGGGGAGGAAAAGAGAAAGGACATACAATATATTGAAGACCATACAGCTCTACACAACCCATCTTTGATAAGACTGTCTGAACCATGGAGAGGCTGTGGGCTGGATTGTTGTAATTCTTGAATGCAATGACCAGAATAACAGACTTCAGTACAACTGAAGTAGAAACCTGCAACATTCTGGAACAGTCTCTCCTCCTTCCAAACAAGGTGGCTTCATGCAAACTGTGGCAAAGCAGTGGCTGTGGTTTATGTTGACTACAGTAAAGCGTTTGACATGGTCTCCCACAGCACCCTCACAGCTAAACTGAGGCAGTGTGGTCTAGATGAGTAGTAGTCAGGAGGATCGTGAACCAGCTAGAAGATAGAAGCCAGAGAGTAATGGTCAATGGTACAGAGTGTAGTTGGAGGCCTGTATCTAGTGGAGTCCCCCAAGGTTCAGTACTGGGACCAGTACCATACAATCATTCATTAATGACTTGGATTAGGGATTAGCATGCACTGTCAGCAGGTTTGCTGATGACACAAAGATGGGAGGTGTGGCCGACTCTCCAACAGACTGTGCTGCCATTGGGAGGGACCTGGACAGGCTGGAGAGCTGGGCAGATAGTTTCTTGCATCTGGGCAAGAACAATCCCAGGGACCAGTATAGGATGGGGACTGATCATTTGGAGAGCAGCGTAGGAGAAAGGGACCTGGTGGACAGCAGGATGACCATGGGCCAGCAATGTGCTCTTGCTTCCAAGAGGGCCAAGAGCATCCTGGGGTGGATCAGAAGGGACATGGTCAGAGCAGATCAAGTGAGGTTCTTCTGCCCCTCTACTCTGCACTGGTGAGACTACATCTAGAGTATTGTGTCCAGTTCTGGGCCCCTCAGCTCGAGAGAGACACAGAACTGCTGGAGAGAGTCCAGTGAAGAGTGATGAATATGATGAAGGAACTAGAACACTTCCCTTATGAGGAAAGGCTGAGGGAGCTGGGTGTTTTTAGCTTGGAGAAGAGGACATGAAGGGATGACCTCATTAATGTTTATAAATACATAAGGAGTGGGTGTCAGGAGGATGGAGCTAGTCTCTTCTCAATGTCATCTAGTGATAGGACAAGGAGCAATGAGTGTAAGCTGGAACATAGGAGGTTCCACATCAATATGAGAAGGAACTTCTTCACAGTGAGGGTGACAAAGCACTGGAAGGGGCTGTCCAAGGGGTTGTGGAGTCTCCTTCTCCGGAGAAATTTAAGACCCATCTGGATATATTCCTGTGTGACTTGGTCTAGGTGATCCTGCTGTTGTGGGCGGATTGGACTAGATGATCTTTCGAGGTCCCTTCCAATTCCTTATGTTCTGTGACTCTGTGAAACTGCCTTCTGGAAAAGGTTCCTGAGCTGATTTAATGCATGACCAGTGAGTGAGGAGAGATTGTTCCTGCTTAATTTACTAGTGTGAGCAAACCCTACGGAAGCACAGTGTAGGGAAGGGAAAGCTCTTTCACTTAGCTCCCTTGCTTTCCCTCCCCCTTTAACAGTGACATCTCTGTATCTTTACACTTGGAGTGCTCTTGAAGGAAGGAAGAGACTCAGTTTTAGTGTTGCCAGGATTAAGACCTGCAGCTTTTTAACGATTGTCAGGAAAACAGCAAAGATGAAGCAAAGCACCGTACAAAAATATCCTGTAAGGAGAGAAGGCTTCTTATTCCACTCAGAGCTGAATCTGCATTTTTTCCTCAGTGAGCACAGTGTTTTTGAGCTGTTGCTGCTTTGGAAACCAGTTTGTTCAGTTTAGGATGTAGGTAAAAGTTTTTTCTCTTAAAGAGAATGGTTACATGCTCCCAAACACACAGGAGCATCAGAGTTCGCAGCATTGTTTTAACAAGGGTAATAAAGATTTATTTGCGTACACAGAATAAATGGATTGAGGCAAAATACTCAATGCATCCTATTATCCTCCCAAATAAATGGATGGTAAAGAAGTTGCCAAAATTTGGCTCACTCCTAACAATTTAACATTTGAACCTTTTTGTTCTTAGTAAAAATTCCCTTTTCTGCCACCCATTTCTTGACACTTTACTTGGTCAGGACTCTTGTAACTGTTCTTGAAGCATTTAGGAGACTGCCCAGTGTCAGTGTGAAGAATATGGGAAAGGCTTGACATCAATTACATTACACACAACATAAAATTTAATAGCTTGAATCAGCCTTTCATTACTATTTAAAGCAACCATGTATGTTCTTTCCATGATACTAAAAATTAATCAGCTTCCAAAAGGTCTAATTTTTCAGCAGCACAGGATCCTATTCTGAGGTTTTGAAAGTGTTATTTCAGTTTTGTGGTGTAACTGGAGGGAAAGTTTGACAGGTAAGTAAATTTTTTGAAATAAAATATAAATTGATCTCTTGGGCAAAGAAGAAACCGGTAGGGTAAATTAAAGAAAATAAAGTCAATCAGATTCTCCATTGGTTCACACTCTTTGCAACTCCTTTGAGAGGAGGCAAGCAGAAGCAGTGAGCCTGCTGGAGTGAGAGCCGGGGAAGAATTTGGTCAACAGATTTTTATATTTGTTCTTAAATAACTGAGAATCACATTGAGGACCTGAGTGGCTTGGTGATAAAGTGCTGATTTTCCACCTTTGCAGCCAGAGTCAGAATGTGCATGGTGGCCTCAACTTTGTCTTTCACCAGTGTACAATCTTCCCATAAAACACCAGTTTCTGCCCAGGGGAGACCCAGGCAGAGCAGGACCGGGACCTGGCTTACCTTTCACCTCCGGTGAGGGTGGTCCCTGCAGGTCAACGCTGAGGTCACACTGAGGGCAGCACGAGGAAACTTTCTTGTCCTGCAGCTGCAAATTCTGGACTGTGGATAAATAAAAGGTTCAGCTTCTAATTTTTTAACCAAATAATCAGATAAAACTTGGAAAAAAGAGACCCTGAAATACTTCTTAAAGAAAAAAAAATTCCTTAGGAGATCTACAGCTATGTTTTTACTCAGGGTGCTGAGGTGTAATTAAAAAGTCACTTTGATGGGAAGTGAAATGGTTGCACAGAGACCTTGGCCATCCCACCTTTAATAAGGGGCTAGCGGGGAGAAATATATAAGCTTCGCATTAGTAAAGTTTCACTGCTGTTATTTACAGTCCATAAAACTGTACTTCTCTGAGCTGCTGCTGTCTGCCAGGAGTAGCTTGTGCTTGGACTAGATGGGTAAGGATGTTTAGTGAGTTTTATTTCACAGTGTATGAACACCAGTGTTTTTTTTGAAATATTTTTTCCCAGCTGAAGGAAGTATAGCTGTAACCACGACCTAGGTCACAAACATTTCCTGGAGGGGTTGTGAAATTTTCCACAGAATCTAATGGTTTCATTGTTGATATTTCCTCCATTTAAAATGTATCTGGTTTTAAATATAGCATTTTGCCTTATCGACACTGAGAATCACAAGTAACTTTTATTGGCTATGGAGAAAATAGCCATAGGCTTAACTTAGAAGTTTTCAGGATCCTGGAAAGATCATGCAAAGGCTAGTCATACTGGCGGGCACTGGACAAGCAGCTGCTTTTTGCCTGCAAAAGTTGAGTGTTTTCTGTCCTCCCACACAAGTCCTGAAGTAGAAGCCAAAGAGTTGAAGAGTTTGGGTTGGGACTGTGTCATATCACAAGGGGTATCGAGATTCCCAAAAGCAGTCAGCAAGTCTTCTTGTTGCACCCAGGGAGACTGGTGAGGCAGAATTCAATTTCCAACAGATCTCAGGCCAACACACACACATATATTTTCTGCAAAGTATTGGCAACAGTGTAGTTCCTCGTCCAAACACTGCATCCGCTCAAAGGGAAGACTAGAGTCACCTCTAATATACTTGTTGTGATTTGATGGGTAGTATGAATGAAATTCTCCCACAAAAAATAAATATCAGAAAGAGAAACTAATCCTGAAACTTTAGTGGGGGAACCATCTCGGATTAAAAGTCAAACATTGGACATAACGTTGTCTGGAAACTACACCAGCTGGTCTTTCATCTGGTGCAGGTTTGGAATACAAGAACCAATACGAAAAGAACCCTTTTTATATTTACCTAAGAATTTTATCTCAGGAAACAAAATCTATTTAATTTATTCAGTGGTTTAAAGATCTCCAAATCTCTGTTTAGTAAAATGGACAAAAATATGTTTAAATAGAGCACTATCTGCTGTTGGACACCAAGGTTTTCAAACTGTACCTTATACACTACAAACAGGCCCCAACAGTTCTGCTACACAAGACATAAAAAACCCTAATCAATGCCATTTTTACATAAAAAGCAAAAGACTATGTTTCCCATCATAAAATGTTATAGTGTTTACACAAAAGCTGCAGCTAACCTTGTAAACCTCTATTGATTTCCCAATGGGGTCCTCAGAGGACACTTGGCTATGTTAGACGACACTGATTTCTAGCACCAAGGTAACCCTGATTTCCCTTTTGGAGACTAGATTCATAACTCTGCTCTTATCAAATGGGTCTTTTGATGAGCTCATACTGACTTCCTTCTTCAGGGAGCTGCCTCTCAAAAACGTCACCTCTATTGGTCTTTTTATGAAGACAGAAAAAAACGCTGGAAGCAAATCATAAACTGTGAATTTCTGTTATTTTGTTATAGGTTTTCTTTGGTGGTGTGAGAGGTTCCGCCTTTTTAAAGAAGTGCCTGTCCTAGAAGACTATTAAATAGCTACCACAAATGGTACAATTCTAGAAGAGTTACAAATCAACATGAAATAAAAATGAAATCTTCAGAGGAGAAGAGAAAGACGTTACCTCAAAATCTATCCTACTGACTTAATTTTAAATGAGGAATTCACTGAGAAGTTCTATGTGTAAAAAGCTTTTACACAAGGCAAATAAGCAGACTTTTTTTTTCCCAGACTTACCATATTTTCAGAGATGTGTCAAAAGTTTCTTATACAAGTCAATATCAATTGTTTGATTTTTCCATAGGGTGAGCAAAACAGAATGAGTTGAAAAAATAATAAAAATATGACCAAAGTCTCTGTTGTGGCTTAAAACATTATATAAAATCTGAAGTCCTATAAAAGCTGAAGTCTTCTGGTAAAAAGTCATTGTTATAGAAGAAAAAGAATAAGAAAAAAGAAATCATTGTTTTCTTAGATCTTACAGAAATTAAATGAACTGAACAAATGAAATCTTTTCTAGATACCAACTCCAGTGAGAATTTGTTGCCAGAAGAATTTATTGCCCCCACTCTTACTATTTACTTGATAGCATTTCATACTAGTGTATAAATTATAACAGGACAGCCCTATCTTTCGAGATAACAGGAGCTGGGGAGTGCATTCTAGGGAACAGGTTCTTGTCCTGTAAGATCACAGATCAAACAGACGGAAAATGAAGATGAGCTGGGTTGCATCACAGGCCTTAGTTTTAAGACAACTCATTGCAAAGAGACAAGAGCATCTAGTTTTAAATTACAGATAAAATTTGGATTGAAAAATGGATGGATGAATGTGTTTGTCAGGAAACCCTCATCTTTAACTAATAAAGGCTTTTAATCTGTGCTTTTCTTTCCCCTCTTGCTCAATTAAAAATCTGTTAATACAATGTTAAGTTTGAGATTTAAACCCACAAGAGTCAGGAAATTCAGAATTAAGATTCCCTTGGGAACCTTAATTCCTTTCCCACTGTGGATATTACATTTTATGATAGGGTCTTTCATTACGTGATCACATAGCGCTGGGGCAGCATGACATGCAAAGAGTGGTATTGAATAAGTGTGGTTTATTGGGGAGGTTAAAGAAATGTCAATGTCCCTAAGCAGTCTTGCAAAAATGTAACAGCTCCAGTTTATAGGGAATTATTGTTTCATTATTAAAAAAAGAAATATCAGTTCGAGCACACTGTTGAACACCAGGACCTTCTTCTTAGTAACAGTATGTGCAAATGCGAAGAAAAAGAGAAGACTTTTTTGTCTTTGTTCCTCTACAGTCTGTTCTCAAACACCTTTCGAGTGGATCTTCAAGTATCTTCATGTGTAGTTGTATCCTAGGAACCTCTGTTTTGCCTTTTTATCTTTGGAAATGCTGTGGATTGCATGAAGTGCTGGGAAGGTGCTAAGTTGCTGTACTGGAAACCAAAATGTTTTGTTAACCATTAAAATGATTTTTGGAACATTTTATGTAAAAATAAAGGTGCTTATAAGTAATACACAAAACTGTTTAATATCCTATAAGTAAGGTGTGAGTCTTGCCAACTTGTGAGTTTGGGGGATGCTTTCAGAAGTACTCTCCTTATTTCTGGGAACAGTTTTGGATTTGGTGACATAAAGCTCTCTTGACTACATGGACACCAAGGTGCCAATTTCTGTTCAGACATTATCTCATAGACATGCAAAATCTGTAGCTCTGAGGTAAGCCTACCATCTTAAAAAAAACCCCAAGCAGTACTAAGCTGCATCCAGCATCTACATCAAGCAGAAAATCTTAAGTAATGTTTTTCTTTCTTTTAAAGGAGACCACTGTGTATTAGGAACATGTCCGTTTGATTCAATCAGTGGAAACAATTTTAAGATTGACTAGTAGTTCCCTGGTGCGTGAAGGAAGGAATGTTGTCCTGCTACGCATGTGTCTGAGCAGCCACTCTACATAATGGTACAAATGCCAGGGTCAAAAGTACAGGAATATATTCAGGATGATTTGAGAGACATGCCAAGTGTCTTGTCCAAGTAGGGCATGTGCTACGCAGAGCTCCTTGGAATGTTTGAACATTGAAATTTAATGAAAGCATACCTTCAGAGGAGGACTTGAGGGTTTTGGTGGATGAACCCAGCACTCACAGTGTGCATTTGCAGTACAGAAAGCAAATCATATCCTGGGATGCCACAAAAGGATCATGGCCAGCAACATGCCTAGCAGGCCTAGCAAGAGGTTTCTCTCTCTCTCTCCTGTGCCCTGGTGAGACCCAACCTGAAGTACTGTGTCCAACTCTGGGGCTCGCAACATAAGAAAAACAGGGACATGTTAGAGCGAGTTCAAAGGAGGGCCACCAAAATCATCAAGCAGATGAAGACAATCCTATGAAGACAATCTGAGAAAGTTGAGGTTGTTCATGCTGGAGAAGAGAAGGCTCCAGGAGAAACTTATAGCAGCCTACAAGTACCTGAAAGGCATCTACAGGAAAACTGAGTAGGGATTGGACAGAGGGAATGGCTTCAAACAAGAAGAGGGTAGATTTACATTAGATCTTAGGGCTAAATTTCTCACTGGAATAGGTTGCCCAGAGAATTTGTGGATGCATCCTCCCTGGGTGTTTGAGTTCAGATTGGATGGGGTTTTGAACAGCCTGATCTAGCGAGAGGTCACCCTTGCCCATGGCAGAGCAGTTTCAACTACATGATCTTTAAGGTCTCTTCCAACTTAAACTGTTCCATGACTCTATGAAAATGTTTGCATTTTCAAACTTTTGTCTAGGAATGAATGTCCAGCTCTGTCCTTTGGCATAATTACTTCTGTATCTTTTAACTTTTAAAAACTTCTCATATATTATTTTTTTATCCTCTTTATAACCTTACTTAATTTGTCATACAGAGGTAAGGTAGTGAAATTTAATGACCTGTGGAAAACACAGGTCAATTTAGATGATATATAGGTCTCACCTGACCCTGAACTTTCAATTAGGAATTAGACTTGGTGATACTTATGGGTCCCTTCCAACCTGAGATATCCTATGATTCTGTGATTCATTAATTGCTCACTTTTGGAAGAACTCTGGTGCCTAACTTAAACATTTAACTTGCAATTAAATTTTTAGTATTTGTTTAATGAGACTGAAGGTGTCAAAGTTCCCTCTGTAGGTAATGAAAAGGCTCTGGTGCCTTTGAAATGTAACACACAATCTTCTCTGCAGGGCACAAGGATGTGGGGATCTGAGGATGGCCATTTTGGCCCAAGAATCACCTGCAAGCACCCCTTCCTAGTGGTTTTCTCTTCCAGCCCTAACGGTAGCCAGGGGGCACTAAGCGCACTGCTTAGGCTGAAGCTAGTGCACAATTAACGTCTTCTAAGTAGTATCTCAAAAAGCAATATAACTTTTTTGAATGCACGTAACTTTGAGCTGGCATATGGCAGTCAGTGGATGTGCAGTGCTTCTTAAACCAGGGAAAAAAAATAGAGCAAAAGATCAAAAAATCTGGCTTTTTCACTTCTCATCTTCTGACAAATTTCAGTATATAATGCTTAGTAAATGCTGCGGGATACGTGAGCCTGAATGAAATAGGCCCCTCATTTAGGCACACTGTTCTATGACAGGAATACTGAGCTGTACTGCCTGGGAGGAGGCAGGAGCCTTTCTGACATCTCCTCAGAAAGAGGATTTCACTGAGCTAGCTTAAAACATATTTAAAGCCCATTTCGCTAAATGTAGGACTTGAGCTAAATTATGAACTTAGAGATCCATAAAAGCAATGCCCATCACTCAGACAACCTACATGCAAGAAAAGGAAATTATGTGAAAAGGACTTGGTCTACAAATGTGTCCAAATGTCGATATTGCAGTCTGCTCTGTTACTGCAGTGTTGTTCACACTTGCCTCATTCTTCTGACTGAAGTTTCTCTCTTGGCAAATGGACACTCATTTCTGTTGCTGAATAAGACTGCACAGTTTACATGTTTTTAAACATCTGATGCTAGGAGATGCTGCTGATGGGTATTTTGTCTCCTACTGAGAGCATTAACATAGTGACAAAGCTACAGGAGAGACTGAAGAGTGTTCAGATGACAAAGAATAACGATGCTATGTTCAGTCATCACAGTATCAGTTCATCTGCAGCAGTCCTTGGACCCAGTGGGAAACTGTCCTTTTAAGCACGCTGGCTCAACTCTCAGAGCTCCTTCTATTAAATGGAGATGCTGTAATCTTGTCCTTCCTCTCTTATGTATTCTCTTTATCTTTGACCTGTACTCTGCTCTGGTGAGACCCCACCTGGAGTAATGTGTCGAGTTCTGGAGCCCTTATTACAAGAAGGATGTGGATGTACTCGAGCGAGTGCAGAGGAGGGCCACGAGGATGATCAGAGGACTGGAGCACCTCTCCTATGAGGGTAGACAGAGAGAATTGGGGCTGTTGAGTCTGGAGAAGAGGAGGCTCCCAGGTGACCTTATTGTGGCCCTCTAGTATCTGAGAGGGGCCTACAAAAAGACTGGGGAGGGGCTTTTTAGGTTGTCAGGTAGCAACAGGACTTGGGGCAATGGAGCAAAGCTGGAGATGGGTAGATTTAGAGTGGATGTGAGGAGGAAGTTCTTCAGCGTGAGAGTGGTGAAAGCCTGGAATGGGTTGCCCAGGGAGGTAGTTGGGGCCCCGTCCATGGAGGTGTTTAAGGCCAGGCTGGATGGGGCTCTGGCCAGCCTGGTCTAGGGTGGGGTGTACTTGCCCATGGTGGTGGGTTGGAACTGGATGATCAGATGATCCCTTCCAATCCTGAGTGATTCTGATGATTCTGATTCCATAACTTGTCCAGTGAAGTGGTCCTGCTGTGGCAGCGGGATTGGACTAGATGGTCTTTCGGGGTTCCTTCCAATCCCTAATGATTCTGTGATTCTATGAGGTCTTTGTAGCAAGCATCCCTTGCTAATTTTAGCAGTCATAGTCGATGTACTTGAGGTGTGAAAGTAGAGACTGCAAACTCTGTGGACAGACATGTGCTATATAATACCAAGAGGATTTGGGAGTTTTCTCCCTCCTCCTCTTTCAGATGCTAAAGATGTAATTAGTAATGTATTTACTGCATTTAACATTAAGTGCCACCTCAGATAAGAGACCTGGTGACTTTTTGTCAGCACAGATATAAAAAGGTTAGATTCAAAACAGCGACATTCCCTGTACTTAACTAGACAGTTTCAAAGAGTAGAGTTTCCCTCATGTGGCTGCCCTTCCAGTTCCAACTTTTTAAGGCCTCTGGTGACCCCACAGCCTTGAACTCTTAGTCATTTGAAGAGTAAAATATTTTTTCCTTAAAATAGCAAGATTCTTCTCACTCCTGGGGTTTCAAAAAATAAAGGAAGATTAAAAATACGCTGAGGAAGGATATATCTCTCATTCATAGCAATTGCTTTGTTGCTTTGCTGGGTTTGTTTGCTAACTTGAAGACCATCTTGGACAGTAAAGTTTACTTGGTGCAAGCAATCCTTTCTGTCTGTGTTAGGACTCCTCAGTGACCTGCATTTTAGTCACACCCTTCTAGCAGCCAGCATTTTTCAAGCACTGTGGGTGTAGGTCTCTTTTCTGCATGATGGGACTACCAAGGAGCAGTGGGAGAATGCAGGAAGTCAGAAGAGTGAGGTCTGTGAGTGGTGACCCAGCCCTCATGCAGCAAGAGAGGCACCTTCCCCTGTTTGCAATCAGTACTGCCTCTGCACCACACCTTCCCCTGGGTTCTGGCTTTGTTTTGTTGTCTCTTATGCTTATCTTGCCCTGTGGTGGGCTGTTTCAGTCCAAATGGAACGTTGTCTAAACTAAGAAACACATTACAGAATCATAGAATCATTAGGGATTGGAAGGAACCTCAAAAGATCATCTAGTCCAATCCCCCTGCCATAGCAGGATCACCTACACTAAGTCACACAGGAACACATCCAGGTGGGTCTTAAACATCTCCAGTGAAGGAGACTCCACAACCTCCTTGGGCAGCCTGTTCCAGTGCTCCGTCACTCTCACTGGAAAGAAGTTCCTCATTATATTTATGTGGAACCTCCTATGTTCCAGCTCACACCCTCCTATCTTCCAGTTTACACAGATTTGCCCTATTACTAGATGACACCCTTCAAATATTTGAGCTGTACCTGTTCTTGTTGATTGTGACATAAAACTGAAAAAAGAAATAAAACAAAACACTGAAAATGTGAAGTATCAATATTATAGCTTTTCAAGCAAAAAGAGATTTGTTCACGGGAATTACAGTAGTCAAATGAGTTGATTTGAAATGTCTGTTGTTTACAGAGATCATTTTGAGGTGTCAATAGCAGTGTTCATTATATATTACACTAAAACCTCCATACTCTGAGCAAGCAGCTTTCATTCATTCCCCCACAGTCTTTAAAACGAATATAGAGATAATTTGCAATGTTTCTTCAAAATTTTTTTTAAAAAGTACTGAATTAAGTATTCTGACTCTGAACTGACTGCTATGCTGCTATGGAAAAGGGGTTCCCTCAAGTTAATGCTGAAGAGATAATTAGGTTTCAATTATTTTGCTGCTGTGTTCATATTTACTTATTAAGTATGCCACCGGTGGGCAGTAGGAATTGTTTGTTTTCTACAGATGTGATACTATTGGGTGTCGTGTAGAGGTCAAGTTAATTTCCTCAAATGTCTTACTGTGTCTGACATCTTGTCTTTTGAAAGTTGTTTTCCTTTTCTTCATGTATGGGTCCCTTTATGCTGAATCAGTAGCTCATACACTTGCAGTTAAATATGAACTGGTACTGTGGCTTTGGTGAGTCACAAGTTTACCCTTCTGCTACCTGAGAAGTCATGCAAAGGGGAGGTGGAAGTCAGCCCTGTGGAGGGAGTTTGGTCAGCTTGTCAGTTTATTATGATGAGTGTTACAAGTCAGTTCTAATTTTAGACAAAATATATATGGCAAGATTTCTTTGCCATTCAGGCAAGGGTGGTTTTAACATCAGGGTGTGACAGCTTTCTGTCTTTCTCTCCATGGCCTGGTCTCAGTCTGTAAGTTTAATTCTCCCACCTCCGGGATGTTTAACCTAAAGATACAGACAGGATGCAAACATAACTGTAGATGTACTGACATGAACCACGTTTATCATTTTGATATGTGCTCTGGCGCCTTCCTCTGCTGTCAGGACTGAAACATTATGGACATAACCTGCAACATGGTGTGTCAGGAGGAAACTCTGGAGAGTGAAAGAGCTGGAGTTGAAGGACTTATCTCAGAGTAGCTCTTTCTGGTTTGTGGACTGAATGTCTGTTAACTGCTGGAAGCTCATGGGCTGCTGTCATGGAGGGACAATTGTCAGGAAGTTTCATTCTGAAAAGCTCCAGTTTAATAAGACAAGTAGCTTTCCAGGCTGCAAACAGCCTGCAACTGCAGTTTGATAGACTAAGGTGGTGCCTGGACTATGAGGCCATACTGCCCTTTTCTCCTGTAGAGCATTAATGTAAGGCCTGAGGGAAAATCATCTTCAGGGAAATGTCCTGTGAGGTTAAAAATAAAATGGGAGAAGAAAAAAAACAAAAGGATTTGTTGACTGTCTCTGCTCTCCATCCTGCCTGGCAGACCCCTCTGTGGTCTGCGTTATGGTCCTGCCAGTCAGGAAACAGGAATTAAAGATCTGTCAATCACTGATAGCAAATAAGCACTATCCGGTCCCATGAGCGTTTTCTTCTGCAATGTGTCTACCTGGTCACCACAACCACTTTCAGCTGTTTTTCTCTTTTCCTGCATTCTGAATGCGGCTGATGAGTACCTGCAACATCATCCAGCCCACTGCTGGAGCGAGGCTGGCTGTTAAATGCATGTTTGGGGCTGCTGTTGAGGGTTCAAGAGGTGCACAACAGGATTACACATGGTCATCCTGTTTGTTGGTGCCTGCTTGGCTCTCATCCTGCATCCTGGTCAGTGCTCCTTTGGGAGGGTCACCTGGAGGACTGCAGTCTCTGCTTTTGCTTTGAAGCCCCCCATGGGAGGAAGTGGATGGGCTGGGATTTGTATGTTACCCAAGATTGTAGAATGTTCCGTCCTTGTCTTCCTGGGAAGTGAAATCCTATCTTCTGTTCAATGGGCTGCTGGGGGTGATGGAAAGAGGATACAATATCAGAACAAAATCTAGGTGAAGAGGAGATATTCCTGTGAGACAGCAATCCACCCTACGGCTCTGTATAATTCTGAGGATGACTCTCTGGAAGCTGACATTTTTGTGCAAGTCTAAGCTAAAAGTATTCAAGTAAATTTGGGGGCTACAAGGGAGCTTACTTCAGTAACAAACACTTTACCTTCAAGATAATTTTTCTGCTGTTCATGTAGCTAAAGTGTTTCTCGTTTCTCTTTTTTCTCCTTCTCTCTCTCTCTTCTTCTTTCTCTTTTTGTTTGCCCCAGGTTTGTATGGTTTGTGAGGACTAGGGAGGACCAGTTGCTGATGGCATTCAAATGTGAGACAACTATAGCAGTCTAAACTGTGCAGGAGGTTTCTGGTCTTAAGTCCAAAGTGAGATTTTATATTTATTTGAGAGCAAGTCACAAGAGTTTCAGCAGAGTATGTTTTCTTGCAGAAATGTAATGATTTCTTGATTAAGAGAATAAATTTTAGAACCTGATGAAAGAGATCAGAGTGAGTCTTCCACTATATTGCTGAATCAGTAACTTTTTTTGCTATCCCTGTAAGACCCACAAAAACCAACGGAGAATAATGCTGGTATACATTCTGTCTTTGAGAAGTTGTCGGTGAATCAGTTCCAAAAGGCTTTAATTTCCTTTCTGTTGTATTGGATGTGGATGGACGAGAATCAGCCTTCATTCACTTTTCAATTTTACGATTTCTTTGATGTGAAAGCATTGGTAAGACAACATTTTATCCAAGGTGGCTGCAGCCATTTTATCCCTCAGACTCCTTCAGTCAAGAAAGTAATTTCAGATGCTTCAGCGATCCTCATCCTTCTACAGCTCAAGGCATCGGGTTTGCCTTTGAGATAATCAGGAAACAAACACAGTCCATTTTATAAATACACTAAATTTACCTCCTATTCTCTTAAAGGGCATTTCAGTCCTTATTCCTTCCCATCAGGCAGGTGAAGGGAAAGGACATGTGGGACAATGGCTAAAGGCCTGGTGACTTGGCTCTGACAAGTGCTAAGAGAGGCGTCCAAAGAGATATTTCTGTCTTTTCTCTCCCCCCACCAAGCCTCCAGAAATATGGCATTTCCTGAGCACAAGGCAACATTTTGGTGGACCCTAAATTTAATCTGAGTACAATGCCTCTCTGAAATGAATGCAGTTGTTTGTATTGGTGCAGAGTGTAACCAGCCTCAGCTAGCACAAAAGATGTGTTAGGTGCTACATAAACATGGGATGGAAGGGCCTTTTCTGCCTGGCTAGGATGATGCTGACAGTGAATTTACATGCCTATATGTAAAACATGCTAAAAAATTTAAAGTTGAGGAGGGTGAGGCAATATGACAGACAATATGATTCTTCAAGTATTGATATTTTCCCTTTTCCTGCAGATATCATGACAAAAGAAAGTTCCACAGAAGGGCCTGAAGGATGCTTCTTGCCAAGGAAGGGAAATTCAAAAGTAATTCATATTCTTTTCTTTTTATTTTTAAACTTTAAAAATAGCTAATGTCAGTTGTGTACAAAGAGTTCTTCTTGAGCATTAAGGCAAAGTATGGGCAAAATTAGTGCCAGCTACAAGTAGGCATGATCAAGCTCAATACTAAGGAAGATTGGCATTTTGGTATTCCCAAGTAATGAGATCATGGAGCTGGGCAAGATAAAGGGTAGGACATGAAGATACAGCAAATAAAAGAATTAAAGAAAGGAAAGAAAAAAGAAAGAAGTTTGTATGGTTAAAGTGATGTGTTGGGAAAATGGTTTTCCAGGGGACATTCTGAGCTAATATGAATGGAAATTATGCTGTCACTACAGACTTTGTCCTGAAAAGCTGCACCAGCTCAGGTTTTCTCCAATTTCTAGTGAGAAAGGGTGGCAAGAGTTACCAGTCACTAAACACTAGTGACCTATTGTAAATCCCTGGGATCAGCAAACAGCCCCGATGAGTGTCAGGTAGTAATTCCAGTGCTACAGAGCAGCAATTCCTCAAGTGCTGAGTGTGGAAGAACTTGGGGAAAATTAAGTTCCTACCCACAGGTGTCAGATTTTTTGCTTGTACCATCTAATAAAAGCAGTGAGGCACATAGGTACAGCACCCACATTTTCCTGATCTGCTAAACTCTTCATGTGTCACTTCTTAATAGAAAACTGCCACGTGCTTGTTGGCACGGCCACAAATCTTTGAAAAAGCTCCCAGGTTATTAGTGTGAGGAAAAAGAATTTAAAAGCCTTTATGAAAGACAATAGCATACAATATAATCTCTCACACTGAGTTCATCTTCTCTTTTAAGCATCAGCCACACCACTAGATAATTATGCTTTTTGAAGTTTTTTCAGTGATTTAAGTGAACATGGTGCAATTGAGAAATCAGCACTGATATACAGAACCTGCTGATTTCCTTCCTTTCCCATCCTTCTCATAATTTTTCCCTTTACACTGGTTCCAATATCCAGTCTTCGTGGTAGCAGAAATACTGTAACACTGATGTCTGACAGCTTCCTTCTTTCTCATCACCCCTTCAGCTATGGATCTAACTGCTCTTCTCCAAATGGCAAAACCTTTGAGCAACAGCCCCTTGCTTAACATGTCAGAATGTAAGTTCTGACCGGCAATTGCTTTGGTTTCATTCCCTGGAGATCTGACGGTGCCAGAAATCAAAGCACAATTTTGCAGATGTTGAGATCCTGTAAGCCCCCTAGGTTGTGAAGCTGAGCCACAAAGCCAGCTGGCACCGCGGACATGTGCTGAGAATGTAAAAGTATACATTTTTAGTTTTCAACCAACAACGACCAACCGCTGGTAACTTCAACAGAGTGAAGCGTTGCTAGCTTTGTTTTCAGAGAGTGAGTGGGTCTGTGCATTCCCCCGAGCTCTTCTTCTGTTCTAGTGCTGCTGTTTTAAAGATGCTGTTCAGAAGTACAGAAGTTCCTTTGGTGTCTTTCCAACATGTCTGTTCTTTAAAGGGATATCACTTTCTCAACAGCACTCTCAGCTCAAGGGGGAAAATGCATGAGTCGTTTCAGCAAACCTTAACCTTGTTGATTTCTAACAGTTTTGCTTTTCTTCTAAACAAAATGTATTTAAGGGAGAGAAATATCTAAATTGAACTGAGAAGAAGATAGAACAGCTAGCAGGCTTTTCTGCAAGAGGCAAACTGTGTGTGGGAGCTTGGACAGATGGGCGCAATTCACTGCTCTGCGCTACAGGAAAAGCAGGAAAGCGTCTCTGTTTCTGAAGAGTTTGGGCAATAAACAGTAGCACTGTACTTTTTAGTCTGGACTTTTCCTTTAGTTTGAGTCTCTTCCTTCAGTGCAGCTTGTCTTTGCTGAATTCTGCAAATGGAGATATAGCTGGTTAAAGCAATGATGCGGTGATTTCTGAGCTGTTTTGCAGATTGCTCTGCACAGAGCAGGGTGGGAAAAAGACTTTAACTTCCTCCAGTCTTTTAGAACTTGGAAATGGTATTTATTTCCTACTAGGACAAGGTGAAGGCCTCTCAATATTTATGAAATCTGTTCATATGAGAGTCTGCCCCAGTACAGAAAATGTAAGGTCTGGCGATCATTCAGGATTTGATACTGTCAGATTCCAATTAGATCATAGAATCATTCAGGTTGGAAAAGACCCTTGAGATCATCAGTGATAGAATTCACCTCTGGACAAACTGCAGGATGAGTCAGGATCTCATCATAGCTGTGTGGACGATGCAGCAAGCACTCATGTTTCATTTTCCAGTGTCCAGCCTGGTACTGTGACCAAAACATTACTTTGAGCTTTTATTTTTCCCGGTTTTGATCAAAATTCCATGACCTGAGGAACCTTTCCTAAAGCAAATTGCACCCAAATCACTAGGTTTCATGCACAGTTTAAATTTCAATGAAGTGGTATTTTCCAATGAAAAAAAAAGGTTTAATTGAAAAATTCCTGACAAGCTCTAATCCTATTAACTTCACTGTGGTTGCACACATGTTAATGAGAGCCGTGTGTGTGAGGCTGTTGCTAAATTTGCAAAACACAATACCCAGGACATGCATATTATACGTAGTTTGACACAGGCACATATGGTTTATATTCTGTATTCTAAAACAATATTATGAACATTTTATAAGGTTGCAAAAGTGAGCATTGTAAATTCAAGAAATGCAGAAGTTACTGAGGCATGCACTTTGGACTCTCTCTCTCTCCAGCGTAATTGGCCATATACACCTTCTGCTTCCTTTTCTCTCCCTGCTTGTCTCTTCCACATTCCTCTTCTCTCTCTTCAGTGCCTTTCCTCTCTGGATAGCCTTCCTTTTTAGCAAATAGCATCCTTTGCAAGTAGCTCTGACATGGCACTAAATAGTATCATGGGCTGGAATTGTTGTGCTGCCTCCTCCCGTGTTCTGCCTTCTTCTCTCCTGTCAAGTCAGACTAAACTCTGCAGGTAAAGGACACTCGCTGCATGGAATGTGGGCAACGATTTCTCTGAATACGTGTTAAGACATGTTTCCGTGCTTTAGATCAGCAATTGTTAACTACAAAGGATTTATTTCTTTTTAACATGACATGTCCTACAAAAATTATGTCAATTTTTCTATAACAATGCACCCTACTTTATAGATAAATACTTATTGCTCTTTTGCTAAGGCATGTAATTGGTTTTGATCCTCACTCTCCCAAGCTTGTGTCTTTGCCAATGTGAAATTCCAGGGCAATCATCAGGGCAATGTCCACATCCTACATTTAAATTTGAGACTGAAAGCAGACACATACTTGCTTAAGAAAGAGAACAGACAGAGCTGATTTGGAAGGATGTAAACCCAAAGTATAGGGACTGCTTTCACAGAATCACAGAACATTAGGGATTGAAAGGAACCTTGAAAGATCATCTAGTCCAATCCCCCTACCAGACCAAGACCAGACCAAGTTTCACACGAACACATCCAGGTAGGTTTTAAACATCTCCAGAAGAGATTCTACAACCCCCCTGGGCAGCCCATTCCAGTGCTCTGTCACCCTCACTGTGAAGAAGTTCCTACCCGTATTTATATGGAACCTCTTATGTTCCAGCTTACACCCATTGTCCTATCACTAGATGACATTGAGAACAGCCTGACACCATACTCCTGACACCCACCTTTCACATATTTATAGACATTAATGAAGTCATCCCACAGTGTCCTTTTTTTTCCAAGCTAAAGAGATGCAGCTCCCTCTGCCTTTTCCCATCAGGGAAGTGTTCTACTCCCTTCATCATCTTTGTGGCTCTTCACTGGACTCTCTCCAGCAGTTCTGTGTCCTTCTTGAACTGAGGGCCCCAGGACTGGGCACAATATTCCAGATGCAGTCTCAGTAAATTAGTGTTTAGTCTAAGGTAGGCATCTGTCTTTCATCATTTATCAATGGAGAAATGCAGCAGAGATTAATTCAGTGTTACCTATCTTAATTATCTACCTTTGGAGCGGATAAGTTCTCTTCTGGAGTCTTTTACTCCTGAAGAGATTTTAACCACACTGCCTAGACACCATGACTAATTTCTATTTTGCTACGGCACAACAAAATGAATCTCACATTTTATTTCAGTTCCAGGTGACTCCTGAGCTACCATACTGAGTCCAGTTGCTTTCATGATGTGCTGTCTTGTGTTGCCCCATGCACAGTGGTGGAGAAGCTGGCAAGAGACTGAGTGCACAGTATGTGTCCTGTAGCAGAAGAGATCATCTAAGCTGCAAGTTCTGTGATGCACTGTAGCAATTCTGGAGCACACACGTATCAGGCTGACCAGAAAGGAAGTGTTTTTATTCAGCTTGACAAGTTGAAATATTTAGAATCCTGTCGCCTTGACCCAAAAGAATGTATTTTGCTTACATTTTCCCTATGGAAAATTGGAGCATTTCTGGAAAAAGTAACATTTTCCCACACAAGACCCTTTTTCACATTAAAAAAAGTTTTTATGGAACATTTCCAACCAGCTGTAATTACAGTACATACATAAAAGGGGACAAATTGATGCTGTGAGAGCATTCCTAACTGCAGTCTCCATAATCTTAGTGCTAGTCTTCGTAACATCATAAGTTTTGAAGTTATAAAATATTGTAGCACTCGTAATTTCAGTTCGCATAAATGTGCTGCCTTATATTCCATGTACATTGACCTATTCTAAATTAAAGGGCAAAGCCATGGTATGGGCAGCCATCCACTACGTGCATTGGGTAAAGACCACCAGACTCATGTTCATGCGTGAAGCTGTTGCTGCGTCTGTTTCCAAGTCCCTGAAAGGTTCAGGTTTAGATCTCTAGTGAGTCAAGAGGAGATGCAAATGATAATTCCTGAAGTGTGAAAAAAAAATTGGCTATTTTCAGATGAGCTATAATCCAGTTTTCTAGGACATAGGTACATTCTGGGGATAATGGAAGGTTATTGCTCTCCTCCCCACAACCCCCACTGGAAGTAACACGCTTATTGCATTTTACACCCAGGTGTTTGCCATAGAATCTGACACATAACCGTGCCCTGGAAAACTATAAAACAATATAATTTATAGAAATAAACTGAGTGAGAATCATTATTTTTTATTGGTACCACTTAATGTGCAGAAAAAGCATACTTTCCAAAAATACGGAATAAGTGTTCAGTTAGCCTTATTGGGTCCAAATGTTAGGGTTTAAATTATTTTACTATGCAAACTTTCTTTCATATCTTGGCAGTAGTGATTTCCATTTTTATTCCTTTGGTATCCATAATCTTATTAGAATCAAAAACATATGCTTTGAGATCATTGGACAGATCCTTCTCCCACCCTACCCTGCTCGCTTCTCCCCATGCTAAAGAATGCACTGAAAAGACTGATGCTAGTATCAGAAATAACAGTAATGGTACAGGACAAAATGATGCAGACTACCCAGTCTGTATGGGAAAACCGTTTGGGAAGTGTAGCTGGTTTTCATGCTTTTGATATGCAAGTCATTAGAGGTGAAAAATGTCTCCAAGCCTCCTGCTGGCTGCCATTCAGATCCCCACTCCCATCATGAGGTGCTTGCACCGGGATCACAGGTTTACAAAAAAAGAGTACAGGCAGAACTGAGGTTTATAACACTTCTGGGGATGTAACACTTGCTGCAACCCATACATCTTGATGTCAGGGAATTGTATTTGTGGGGCTGAAATGTTAGCTCATTGCTATGGATTTATGAATATCCTTTTTTTTATTAGTAGAGTAGTGACAAATCTCTTAAGATTCAAGCTCAGCAGTTTGGTAAAATGCATTGCACATTCCACCTGGTTGCCTTTTAGCCATGGGATACGTAGCAGATAACAAGGCAGTGGTATAACTGTCTTTAGATATTCTCATGGTAACAGATCAAACCTTTTTCTAATTTGTCTTTATTAAAAACACTCCAATTTATGTTAAATTAATGATCCTGATGTGTTCTGGCTATTGGAGCAGAGACCTAACAAAATATTTCCTTTTTTGTCTTTTTATACATCTGTAGCATATTCTCAATGAAACAATCTTTTATTCGCTCTGATGTCCAAAACTGGAATGACAGTAGAGATTACTGTTAAAAATGTGGGGGAAATATGAATGAGACATTTTGCAAATAGCCCTGAAGCATCATGTCTGGGGAGGTGTGGCTGGAGAGCTGTCTGGCAGAGAGGGACCTGGGGGTTCTAACTGGCAGGAAGACGAATATAAGCCAGTAGTCTCCCCAGGTGGCCAAGAAAGCCAATGGCATCGTGGCTTATATTAGAATAGTGTGATCAGCAGGAGTAAGGACATTATTGTCTCCCTGTACTTAGCACTGGTGAGGCCACATCTTGAGTATTGTGCCCAGTTTTGGGCACCTCAATGCTACAGAGATGTGGAGGTGCTGGAGCGGGTGCAGAGGAGGGCAACTAAGCTGGTGAAGGGCCTAGAGAATAAACCTTATGAGGAAAGACTGCAAGAGCTGGGGCTCTTCAGTTTGAAGAAAAGGAGGCTGAGAGAAGACCTCATCACTCTGTACAACTACCTGAAAGGATGTTGTGGAGAGGTTGGTGCTGGTCTCTTCTCACACGCAATTAGTGATAGAATAAGAGGGAATGGGTTCAAATTACAACAGAGTAGGTTTAGACTAGATATTAGGAAAAACTTTTTCACAGAAAAGGTGGTCAGGCACTGGAATGGGCTTCCCAGGGAGGTTGGTGAGTTGCCATGCCTGGATGTGTTTAAGAATCATTTGGATGAGTTGTTGAGGGATATGGTTTAGGGGTGAACTTGTAAGGTAGGGTAGATGTTGGACTTGATGATCCCAGGAGTCTCTTCCAGCCAGAGTGATTCTGTGATTCTGTGAGTATAGCTCAAATATTGTATTTAAAATTAAAAGCAAATATCCTATTGTACATACAGTCACTGTAAATGCACCTAAACCATCTTTATTTCACCTGTCAGTGACATCATGTAATGACCCTTTGACTAACATGATAAATGCTTTAATATGCAACGTAACCTAAATTTTGAATTTCTTAAGGGACCTGTCATTTACTGAGTTGCAGTCCATCAACTAGTGATGCCTAGGTTGTTGCTGTATTTTGGGGGAAAAAGTTTAAATCATTGTTGTGGGAGCAAAAGAGAACTCAGCCCTAGACAAAGAATTGCAGTTTGTGCTTGTTTAATGACAGTTAGTGACACATCCACCCCAAGATTTGTATTCTGCAAATAAATAAATAAACTAATTTCATTGATGTTGATAAACTCTGGACACAGAAGACTTTGAGGACTTTCAATTGAGTCTACTGGCAAGGTCCAGCTTAGAGCTGTTCATTGAGAGGTGACAGGCTTTCTGTTCCTTAAAAGCAGTGTTCTCCTGACACCTTTGGATACGTGTCATATCTTATGTTATGATTCCGGTGCTTTAGTGAACTAGTCAAGATTGAAACCTTCCCCTTTAAACCCAGCACTGAGTTTCACAGTTTTGATTGATCCATCATTCACTCTGCTCTAGCACCAAAAGGATGTGAGATAGTATCACAGCTTGAGCTGTAGTACACAAAATACTTATTTCAGCACACACAAAACACACAGACATTTTAAAATGGTTTCAGCTTTCAAAGAAAGAAGAACTTTTAATCCAGAAGAAGCACATCCTTGGACAGAAGGTACATTACTCCAGCTTCCTCAGCCACTTAATCTGAACACCAAAGGAGACCAGAATTGCTCTAAGCATGATTTACCACTAAGGTAGAGACAGAACCCCCATCCAGCCTGGATTCAAATCACTTTGGTTTAGACACCTGAAGATGGCATGTACTTCATTAAAAAACCAGGCACTTCCAGAAAGCTGGAGCTTTCATTCTCTCTTTCACAAACGGCTACATCAAGAGCCAGGGGTGAGTGATTCCTAAATGTCACACAATTTGTAGGCCATGCTATTTGCACTATCTGCTGCTTAAACTGAGAAAGGACAATTGTGGTTTGTTTGATCCTGTGATGAACTAAGGCAGTTTGTCGAATTGATGATTATAACTGAACTATAAATTCAAGTCACATTTTTCAAAATGAATGTTAGACCCCAGGCCTTGCATTTGGGAACCAAAATAAAGTTAATTCAATAGGTATGTGAAGAAAAGGACAATGATTTTGGGTAGCACTACAGCAGCTCCTATACAAGTAATTCTCAGCACCTGAACTAGAAGACAAACACTTTTACTTTCTGGTATTTTTTTCTTACACAGTAATTGAACATACTTTCTGCATGATGGAGAAATGATCTTAGCTATAAATAGGAAACTGTTGAAGATAATTAACCATGATTTTTTTCTCTTCCAGAAAATATCTGTAGAAATAACAAAATTGCAACAAAAATGTTTTGCTGAAAAAGAGTAGCTTTTCCCGGAAGACATGTGGACTGTTTTTCATTAGTATGAACCATGGGAAATATTGCAGTGTCATCAGGGAAGGCCTGACATACGATTTCTATCAAAGATACATTTCATTTGCTCCAGACATATTCAGTGCTACTCTTATAAGATGCTCCCCACCAGCTGTTGTTGCTGCTGTTTGCTAGTAATTGATTGCTTTGTTCCTGGCCTGAGAAATAATGTCACTTAGTGCTTAAGCTTCTAATGGGCTACCAGCTTCTTCCTTTACCAGCTGTTAATTGTGCCAAAAAATATGGAAAGGCTTCTAAAGACACTTGGGATGCAAGTAAGGATTTGAGTTTTGTTGCTTAATTTCATCCTTCCCCACATAAATTATCCTGCAGTGAGCATTCCTGACCCCCTGAAATAACACAAATTTTCTAAAGTGCCTGCTTCCTTATGTATCAGCCACATGTTCTATTTTTATCTCAGTGGTGAATCCAAGTCAAATTACCCATTACTAATGGTCATGTGGCTGCAGTAGCTGAGAGTCCAGAAAATCCTGAGAAAATGCCTGAAAACATCTTTGGGAATATGCAAGAAAATCTCAAGTGTGTGCACTTTGCAGTAAGTGATTAGATGAAGTAATCTAGATACAATATTTTTTTTGAAAGCTCTTTAAAGAGCAGTGTTCATGGCTATTCTTATCATGGATTTTCATTCTGGCACCATTTATTCATCTAACTTGAGACTGCATTACACAGTTATGTCACTGAAGCTTCAGTAGTACTGCATGCAAGGGCAAATGTGCACCAGGACACATCAAGGCCATGAAAAAGGTCAAAGTCTTATAGACGTTCTTTTCTAGTAGAGGGTATTTGTTTAAATTGGCGTTCACGGTTGATCCATATTATGGAAGTGATGAATTCAAGCACAGAAGTGAGACTAATGGATTAATGCAAGGCTCTGTTGGGTTTTTTTCTGAAGGATTTTTATTTTTAATGGCTGCTTTTAATAAAGAGGAATGTGCATGTGTATGTTTATTTAGAAGTAATCAGTGCTTAAATATAATTGATGCTGCATTTAAACGTAATTTGTGCTTATGGGTACATTCCTTTTGAAGCTGGCTAACAGTCCCATTGCTAATTGTACCACCCTAATTTTTGTGATTTTCTCCAGAAAATTTTGGGAGTTCTGGAAAAAGTTCTGTGAAGTATGTTTTCCCTAAAGGGTTAGAAACTTGTTATTTATTTGGCTATGTTAGTGCCTCCAGTCAATGAGACCTTCATTAGGAAATAAATTCATCACTTTATATAGCAAAGAAGAGGCCACAAGTTCACTCGAAGGTGCATGTGTTCAGTTTGGGAAAATGCAATACAATACACCACACAGGACACAAAAATGTTTTGGCATTTGCCTAATGACAAGGTCTGTAATTAGATTAAACTTCAGAATTCCTGTTAATGATGTGAAGGAAGCTAGGTATGTACTAAACTTTTGATAGTTTTCATTCCAGAGAGTAGTTGGAAAAAAAAGTGCTCATTCATTCTGGTAAGTGCAAGTACTGAACAAATTCACCAGTAATGGTACAAGACTGTTTGTAGCTATAGTAGCTACAGGCTTAAAATCTGGGCTTAAAAACATCAGAAAGAAAGGCCCCACATTTTTCTTCAGTGGTCCTAATAATGATAAATTAATAAACATTATTTTGTTTTCACGTGTGTTCACATGAAGAAGGTGAAGAAGAACTTGCCCTGGATGTCGTCCGCTCT
Organism: Rhinopomastus cyanomelas; assembly: GCA_013400115.1. NCBI lineage: Eukaryota > Metazoa > Chordata > Aves > Bucerotiformes > Rhinopomastidae > Rhinopomastus > Rhinopomastus cyanomelas. Next base: position 187,336 of record VXBP01008423.1, on the reverse strand, counting down.
TGTAATACTACTTTTAACGTTTTCCAAATGCACACTGACAATTCTGCCTGACTTTACATTTTTTCTTGAGTTAGATTCCCTAAAGGGTCAAATTTCATCACCACTTTTTCCTGAAGTGCAGTTTTGCCACTGCTACTCCCATGCCACAAGCATATCCTTCACTCCTACATCTTGAGCCTTTTTACTAAGTGTTCTTCATAATACAGCAATAATTAAAGAAAATGTGTACTACTTCTGCAAATACTGGGAGAATCATAGAACATTTAATGGGAATGTCATCTGTAAGGGTTATCTAATCCAACTCCCAAATATTAACTTGATTNATCATTCTCGTTGCCCTACGCTGGACCCTCTTCAGCAGCTCCACATCCCTCTTGAACTGAGGAGCCCAGAACTGGACACAATACTCCAGGTGTGGTCCCACCAGGGCAGAGTAGAGGGGGAGAAGAACCTCTCTTTTGGGAGAGACCAGCATCAGGTGAAATCCTGTTGTGTTTTTTTAAGTTCATTGCCGAACAAGCACGTATTGCTCATTGTAGGTTATGGTATCAAAAGCAACCAGGGACTTAAAGTGAAGAACTTTCTGAAGAAACACTGGGTCTTACAGCAGATCTATAAGAAAAAATACTGAAAATGGGAAGGAAAATAGAGCATCTAATAGATTGTCCAGAAAGAGCAAGAGAGTTTCTTGTAGTACTTTATATAAATCTACGTCAATGTTAAATTTGTTGTCTAGGAGTTCTTCTGTACATGTTATTGAGTCTTACTTTCTTCTTTCTGGTCCAGGCAAAGCATCCATCTTCCTTGTTATTTCTAACAAATTAATTCCTACTAAAATGAAATGTTCATCTTTGTCCTGCGTGGACAGAAAGTTTTGTGGATGTTTGGTCAAAATCAGGTTTTTTTAATTATAATTGTAAACCAAAATGCTCTTTGCAGTCACTATGACAATAATATTTGTACTCAAAGCCTGACTTGTGTATGTACCACTGATTCTTCCATTTCAAGCCAGGTTTTAAATAGATTGATTCAGTAGCTTCAGAGGTCTGAATGCTTAACATTCATAAACATTTCTTCAACTAAAACAGCCTAAACAAACTCCATTTGGACAAATTCAGGACATTCCAGAGCTTCTTAAGGCCTCTGAGTTGGTGACAGACTGGTGTGATTCATATGTATGACAGCAGAATGTAGCAGCCTTAGTCAGGGATGTGGGCCTCTGCGCAAAGGAGAATACATGACCAAGAGGGAAAGAAGCAGTGTTTCCAAACTACTTGCTAAATACACATCACTATGAATATTTATGGTAACCACGTGATTCCTCTAGTAATGAAGATATGTGAAGATGTAAAGATGGAGAAATAATTCTGTGAATAATACTTTTTGACCTCTGCCCCACCAGCTTTTTTTTTGTTTAATATTTTTTTTCATTCTAACCCCGCGTCATGATTTTTCTATAATCACAGAAAAAGAAAATTTAATGTGCACAGAAATCAGGAACCAAGAACACTCTTAAACACCCCAAACCCACTCACATTAAGAGAAAATGTCAAAATTTAATTTTAAATAGACTTCAGCTATTTCACTTTACACAGTGCCTATTTAAAGAGATCTAGCAGAGTGTTAAGTAAAGAACAGAGCATCTGCAGTTCTAAGCTGATCTACACCAAGTTTCATTGCCTTAGTCTCTAATAGTCATATATTGAGCACAGAGTTAGTTTAGACTGACATATTTCTCCCCTCAGGAAGAATAATGTGGAAATTAAGGGCACTGAGAAATAAAGATGTATTATTACCTGTTCATTTGTAGATCCAGTGAAGTTGCATCTTCTTTATGGAAAGAGATAGAAGAGACTTTGTATTTACAGTTATGTTTGCAGTTCTTTAAACTTTACACAGGTCTGACCGATACAGATCTCAGCCTTATGCAACTTATTGTCTGTTTTTCTGATGAGAAGACAGAAAGAGCATCCCCTTAATCTCTCTCTGGTTCTCTGTTGCCTTGCCATTCACATTCCTAGCACTCAAAGCCTAGGAAAACCCAAGAAAATGCCAAAATGTCTAGGTGTAGGTTTACTGCAATGTTTTTAACATTTTCTTTGGTAGTCTGGAGTCCTGTGTATCCTGTGTTAGCTTTGTAGGACTCTTGTCTCTTCAGTGTCTTGCATTATATTGAGACTACAGTATCCTTCCTGTCATTCAAGTAAAATCCTCTACAGACCTCCCAATGACCTTATTTATCTCTTAATAAGCAGACTGTGATATCTATTCTTAACTATGGCCATGCTCTCAAGACAGGAATTCCTGTGTGTAATGGGTGAGGGCAGATTTTGGGTTAATAGTTGAATACAGAGAACTAATTTGAATATTATCTTGGGTTTCCGTGTGGTGAGTATCATTTTGTCAAGGCTGACCAAGATAATTAGGTCCACGTACCCATCCATAACAAATAGTCTGTATGTAAACTCCTTACTTCTTTTTGTTCTTTTCTCAAATCTTTACAGATCTATATAAATCTATTAGAAGTAAATCACTAGGTAGACTTATCAAATGTTTTTGAGCATCTCAGAGCTTTCCCAAAACTAGTCAAATGGTTCCTCCCAAGTACTGTGGTGTAACTAAACAACCGTTTTGATTAGTACAACCTTTTATACACAGAATTAAGCGATAAAGTTTAATTTGTTTTACTTGCACAAGTATGACCTTCATCCTATCAACTTCTGCAAGATGTTTAGTGCATCCCTTCTGTCTTCCTCTATTATATTATTATTCCTCCAGATATCTTTTCTATTTGTAAGCTCCTGTCACTTTTCAATCCTTAATAAACTGATTGGGCTGAGATCTTTATGGTTTGCATTTCCATATGGCTGAAAAATTAATTTAAGTCAGACAGCTTCCTGAAAAAACTCTCTTGACTGTGTTTACCCAGCAGGTCTCCATCCTCTCTTCATTCAAGTCTTTCCTTAGAAGATATGTTGGTGTCAGCCACATATGCAACTATCTTATATCACAGAATCAGAGCCTGATCCTTACACTTTCTTCAAAGCAACCTTATGGCATTTGCTTATTCAAGGCCACCCCAGAAGCTGTCTTGTACTGTGTGGATGCCCATAATTACTCAGTGTCCACTTATTTGGCTGCTTCTGATGTGTCTCTGAAGTCACCTCTGAAAAGACCCCATCTCTTGATGCCTCATCTCAAGAACAAGAAGCATGCTTAAAACCATTTTTGTCTCCATACACTGACAACTAGACAAGTCTAGACTGAAGAAAGAGACAGGTTACCATGGTTGTTAACATTATTATGGTCATGATCATACAGAGTCTTTATTTTACATCCTAAAATAATCTTGATTTGCATCTGAGATTAAATCTCTAGAATTCATAGCACTACAGGTCTTAGCTGTTTTTCTGTTGATAGCTGGTAAAGATTTTACCTCTTCTTTTGAGGCTTTCTAGAACAAGGTAAGCAAACATCTGTCAGGGCTGTTCTGGAAAGTGATCTTGCTTTACCTCTAGGGATTGGAATGGATGATCTCTTGACATCCCTGTTGTCCTAATTTCTGTCAGTTAGTGATTTATCGTCTTCAGAATGTTTTAGTAACACTGCTTTCCAGCACTTCACAAAAGATTATTTACAAGCAGTGGGGACAGAAGAAAAAAGTATAGAAAGGAAGAGTTCTGTAGATGGGTTCCCCAAATTCTTTCAGATGTCAGTCAGATATGTTATAGGTGATTATCTTTCTTTTGTAACCCTCTTATGCCTCATTCATGTGACATGGAAACCATTACATGAAAATGCAGATGTAGATTCCAGTAATCTCTTTGGAATAGATAAATAGACTTTGAAATAATTTACAAATGATGCACAAAATCTGTGGGCCATCTGCTCACTGTTGGGGAAAAAAAACCACGTCTCTCCCAACAGGTTTTTTCTATACAGGATTGCTCTTTTCACACAGCAAGGAGGAAAACAACAGATAGCCAGCAGTCTGGAATGCAACTCACACACACGATCCACACGATCTCTGAGCTGCATTATTATCATCTATTTTGAATGCAAAGAACTGGGGCAAGAACTGGGAGTGTATTATGAAACTGCTTTTTCCACAGCCCTATGTGCAGCCAGGGCGAGGACCATTCACAGCAAAAACTGCCTGTGCTCTCTGCTCCCCAGACAGCTGAAGAAGTGAAGTCAGTGTAAGATGGAAGAAGGCAAAGTGGGATTACAGCAACAGACCACAGTGTGTGGTGCTACCTACACTGCAATATCTGACAAACCTGAGCACAATTTCTTCTGGTGTTATTCCAATATCTTGTGGAGCTCTGCCCATACAAGTCACTGAGAAGGCTTTCCTTAGAAGTCCTTTATACTGAGTATATAACATAAAAATCTACTTTAATTCAGAATAGGGATGAGCTTTGTGATTCATTCCCTTGTAGTAGCTGATTCAACAGTTAAAATCCTTTTGAATTAGTGACATGCAGGCTGTGCTCTAAGAATAATGGTCTTGAGGTCTTTTGTCTGGTTCTTAATCATGTAGGTCACATAAATATTACCAGTGTTTGCACAAGCCAAGTCACAGCATTCTTGGTGACAGAACTGTCAGTCTAGACTAAGCTGAACTATGGAGGATAGTCCTCTACTGTGAGTCACAGTCTGCACGTGTCCGTATCAGCACTTCACATTGCCTTGACAAGCCCATCTGTGTCTGCTGGCAATGCTCTCTAGCTTTGACCACAGTGGAAACAATTCAGTACAACTCTGAAGCAGCTAAATTCTGGTTGCTGAACAGTAAGATTCCCAGGGAGAAAGTGGCTCACCACAACTGTCACATTCTTCCTGTTAGGGAGATCCTGTTGAAAAGTCCTGATGTGAGAAAGATGAAAGCAAAGGTTGGCGGGATTTTATGTGAATTACAGGGAGGTGAAAGGAGCCGTGGTACAGGGCAAGGTCAGGTGAGCTATCAGCACATGCCACCATTTTGAGTGAAGTGTATTTATGGTGACCGTGAGATAGCAACTGATGAGGCAGGCTTATGGCTTGTAGGCTCCCCGATGTGAAGCGTGGTCTTCTCTTGGTGTTGCATATCAGTCAATGAAATGTGAAACAAGTGGGCTCAGGATGGAGTCCACTACACTGATAATTTGTAATAGATGTAAAGGGTAGAGTCCTGAAGAGAAAGGTTGCAAAATTGCCAGGTAGCTGTGGAAATTTTATTTAACCATTAAATCCCAATAGATTGTTATAGCTCTCAATTTTGACAGCTGGTTTTATAAGATATCACACTCCTACTAGGAACGAAAGCCAAGACAGTCTGAGTTCAGCGTGTTTCCTCCATTGTAACATTAATTGAGTTCCACAAGACTTTTGAGTTTGAAAAATATGTACACAAATGATTTTGAAGTATTCAGCTTTCAATATAACATTTGGTCAATAACAAAACATCAGTAACCGTGTCAAACTTGGGAATGCCTTTATGACTGCAAGTGAGCTGAGACCAAGTGCTAAAGCAGAAATGACGGCTTTCTAGAAAGTCTGCTGATATAAAAGTTAAAAAGAATTGACTATGGGTTAGATTGGTAAGAGAAGGTTCTCAGCTAGGGCCTTCAGGAGTCAGTCTTCATGTTTCACAGAATCACAGAAAATTAGGGAATGGAAGGGACCTCGGAAGATTATCTAGTCCAATCCCCCTGCAACAGCAGGATCGCCTACACCAAGTCACACAGGAATGTATCCAGGAGGGTTTTAAACGTCTCCAAAGAAGGAGACTCCACAACCCCCCTGGGCAGCCTGTTCCAGTGCTCCTTCACCCTCACTGGGAAGAAGTTCCTTCTGATATTTATGTAGAACCTCCTGTGTTTCAACTTACAACCATTGCCCCTTGTCCTATCACTAGATGACTAGAGAATAGCCTGGCTCCATCCTACTGACGCTCACCCTTCATATATTTATAGACATTAATGAAGTCTCCTTTCCCCAATTACTTTGTCAATACTTTCCATTCACTCAAATTTAAATGGTTGCTTATGTGACCAAATTTGGAAGAAAATGCTCTAAAGCTCAGTCACTGGCCCATGCAGGGCCAACCTTCAATTTTTCATATCACTAAGGAAACATATTACACCACTAAGGAAAATGCCCTCAAGCTCAATGGGATAATTCATTTGAGTAAAAGTTCATCAGTTGGAACTAGGGCTGTACGTAGAACACTAAAGCTGATTAGATTCATTGTTTATGGTGTGAACAGATATATTTTTCCCCACTTCTGCCATCAAGTTTTATTTAACACTGTGAAATATTTCGGTGCAACTGGTAGTAATGCTGCTGTGAAAGGGTACTGGCCCAAGGGGATTCTTTCTTGGCTCAGTGTCATTTCAAAGGCTCAGAAGAGCTGGTTAGATCATTTGCAAATTTGGATGGGGAGTCTGTAGTACAACAGTATTGCCACACAGCATTTCCACATACGGTTTTTGTTACCCATTGTCTGTTCAAAGTGCTAGACACTGGCCATGTCACTCCTATAAAACTTTCTTTTGTAATTTATTTATCTAGGAAACCACAGTTTACACTCAATGTCTGGTTTCCAATGAAGCCTTGCTTTTATTTCCAGCTGAACTTGCTGAGGCACAAAGGGGTCAAACAACTAGTGAAAGGTCACTTAGCAATACTAGCCAATGTATCAGGCCAAATCAATACTCAGTGCCCCTGGCTGCTTGGTAAACTTTTAAGAATATTTTTTTACACTGTGCTGCTCTTCCACTCACTCATCTGTTTAAAATGTTCCTCTATGGAGTCTGCACTGTAGAAGGCCCACATGTTTCCCCAAAGTTATGTCATGACTGTGTTTGGAAAACCTCAGACAAGGTAGTTTTGTAGATGTGGACTGCACACCAGATGAGAGTGTGTGCCATTATACACTCCATGGTGACGGTGTTCTAGTTTTCCAGAACTAGTGACCTCACAGGTCTCATTCCTTTTCCTTCTATCCATCTGCATAGGGTACTATTGAATGGAAAACAGTGAAAAGCATAGACAATTTCATTCTGGTTTGGAGTTGGCATACTTGACCCACAATGACCACAGATTTGGGATCAACTTGTCTGATAAAATCTTCATACAACCCATTTCAATTAAAGTTATTAAATTTTCATCCTCATGGGAATCTGATAGATCGTGTCTCTTCAATTACTGCCCCTTGCTTCACCTATTCTTGAAGTGAAAAAAAAAGGCTCTTATGACAATGTCTGTAGTTTCAATGATTTATGGTGACAGACATCGTGAACAAGGATAAAAGGATCAGGACTGGAAAGGAGAAAGATCAGATAAAAACAATATAATTAAGTCCTAGTACTCGGGCAGTGTTTGAAAGACGGAAGTGAAACATACCTTTAATTACAACATCCTCCAATAGTTTCCTTAATTACACTCCAGCAAGAGGTACTGAATTTTCTAATTGCACAGACTGCAGAAGTCTCATAAAGTCCGCCAACATAAAGAACCTTTCTGCCTTTATATCCTTATGCAAAGATCTGCTTCAAGAAGTGTCTGCTTTCCTCCTAGGTTGTCAATGATCATCAGCCCCCATCTGTGTGTGCTCTGTGTGTACAGCAGAATGTCCTGTGTATGGGACAATCAAGCAGTGTGAGAAGACATTGCATGATATTAGGCAGCACAGAAAAAACATGTAGATGTCTTCATCTCAGACCTAGGCAGTGGAACTATATGCCCCAGCCTAGAAATGGGAAAAAACAGTTGGAAAAAAATGAATGGGACAAGAGAATTTTATTCAATTGTGAAGAGCAGAAAACCCCTTATCTCAATGTCTCAACCTTCTGGTGGGTTTTACTGCAAATGGTTGTTGATGGGCCATCCTTCTTCATGAATCTGGTTTCTGAGAGAGCAAAATAAAGTCATTTTATAAGTGTTGTAAACACTCCAGGAGACACTTTATATTTCTCCTTTTTGCCCATACAAAAAGCTGTATCCCCTTTGCGGTTTTTCACTACATACAGTGCTGACAGTTCCAGATGATCAAAAATCACAAACTTGATATGCAAAACTGCAGGATTAATTTCCAAAGCATGTGTATGCTTCATCTGATTTATTTAAAAAAAGGACTGCAATGAATTGTTTGATCTGTCTTTCAGCACTAGTATTTTTCCTATCCCTTTTCAGCACTGGAGCACCTTGGGTATCTAAAGAGTCACCCTAGAGTCCCAGGACCCATACATGCACTCTCCATTCCTTGAGCTCTCCTACAATTTCCAATCTCATCAGTACTGTCACCATATGTTTATTTTTTCATTCCACCAAGCTTTTTTCCCCTCCAAACACATACATACTTTGTTCTTCCCCTATTTTTCAATAGCCTTTTTTAGGATCTTGGAGATCCTGAAAATAGACATTTTCACCTGCTGCTTTCATCTATCCATTTAGCATAAGGTTATCCATTTTAGGACTACTCCATTTCACAGTCTAGCAAGAGGAGGCCTAGTGGAGGGACGCTCTAGAGCCAAAAGGCGAAGGATTAAGAATTTAGTCCCTGAGAAGTTGGACATATCCTGTCCTTTCATCCCTTCTATGAGAATGCCATTTCATCCTCAGTGGTGAGGGAGAGTAGCTGAGTTTCCTCCAGGAGGTCCTCTTCCCAACAAGAGTGATGGACAACACAAAATATTTTTCCTGGAAAACTACAATTCAAGAAGAAGTTGGAGCTCCTCTTGAGCTGGCGAGGCTCCAGCTGCAAATGAAATACCCTCCTCTCCATCACCCACCACATCATATCATGAAAATTGCTTCCCACTGTACAACACATCATCAAACATCTACAGTTGTGGCAGCCTTGGCTAAAAATTAGATCCTATTTTTCGCCTTTTATTACATGGTCCTCACAATAATCAGCATTGTTTCATAACAGGATTCTGCCTTCCCTCATGGTTCCATATAAATATGGGAAGGAACTTCTTCACAGTGAGGGTGATGGAGCATTGGAACAGGCTGCCCAGGGGGATTGTGAAGTCTCCTTCTCTGGAGAAGTTTAAAACCCGCCTGGATATATTCCTGTGTGAATTGGTCTGGGTGATCCTGCTGTTGCAGGGGGATTGGACTAGATGATCTTTTGAAGTCCCTTCCAATCCCTAATGATTCTGTGATTCTATGGACATGCTACTGTTTCTAGGTAGAACTGACCCACTGAATTCCAGAAGCCATAGAATATCACGAGTTGCGCTGGGACCCAAGCCCGATCATGCCTGCTGCCCCTTGCCTGCCAAAACTAGCTGCACCTCTGAACATAGTGAAATGCTTTTAGCATGAATGTCCAAAGGAAGCAGACAGGATGACAGGAAGGAGAGTTCACTCTGCCTGCTGGTGCTGTAAAAAGGACTGAGAGTAATTTAGAAGAGAGATACTGAAATGGTTAAAAACTTCAAATAAGATGTTGCTGCTATGAGCTGTGTTCTTCTCACCTCCATAAACTATGTTTCTTTATTCAGATACTTGGAACAACTTCTTTTTATCTTCTCAGTAAAGTGAACTAGTGGTAACAAGGTCTAGAACTTGAAGCTGTTCTTGGGACAATCCCAAGAGAGAGCAGTATTTTCAAGACCTATGCATGTGCATTCACGCATGCATTGCAGCCATCACTATTACTCTTTCTGAGTATTTATACCTCTATGACTTTATACATGCACAGATATGCGTATTTCAGAGAAGGTCACAATTTTCTCTGAAAGTTGGTATTTAGTTAGAGATTTAGTTTTAGTTTTGGAGTTCAGTCCTGTAGGTTTTCATCTTTCAAATGGCCTCGTGAGTCTATCATAAAGACGAAATCGTCCTGCACTGAGACTGAGGCATTGTCACTGAGCTGCTAGGGAAGTAGCAGTTATTTTAATCCATTTACAATGAAGAAAAATGAGTTATAAAAGAGATGTGAGTTACCAAATAACACTCAACACGTCTGTGGTAGATTATAAGCTCTTTTTTCAGACCAAACTCTGGAAAATAAGACTGTACTTTTTTATATTAGTTGGTAAATACACACTGCCGTGAGATCCTGAACTGAAGTGTTAGTGCTATAGAACAATAAAAATAATGATAATTAAAAACAGAACTAAAAAATCTTGACCCCTGCTCCCACTCATTTCAGTTTTGGAGCAATGGAATTGTGTTCATGATCTTAAGTTTATTTGCTTGGATTAGTTCCTGGCCCATCTGAGAGAGTGATTCTATGACCTGAGCTGGTGTAATGTATTTTTCTGCTACTTTTCCTAAACTGTAGTGCAAAACTTAGGGTCTGTTATCATTTTAGCAATTTAACAAATATTGTGATAATTTGATCTGTGTAGTAAATGAAGTAAAATTCTAAAGGAATAAGTCAACTTCCAGCATCAAATTTGATGTAAAAAACCCGTTTGTCAAGTTATAAATGCTTTGGTTTTAAATATCTGGTGGAGGAAGGAAGGTTTCCTGATTGATATAAAGACTGAACTGGGAGTTGGAAGACCTGGGTTCAATTTGCAGCTCTTCACACACTTCCTGTGTCACCTTGGATAAGCCATTTACATTTCCCAGTTCTCCTCTTTCCTCCCATAAAGAAGGGAATAATTATATCTGCTAACAGCATAGGAGTGCAGTGAGACTAATTTAAGAAATCAGACTAACAAGTTTTAGAAAAATTCTGGCTCATGGAAGTTAGTCTATAACCTCATGATCTCAATATGCTCAGAGAATTTGACTCCAGAGCCCCCCAGAGGGTCCATCATACCTCTTATGTGTGTGAAGAAATGTATTAGACTAAGGTGAATGGGATGGCTTCTGTTACTTGGTTATATCTGGAAAGGTTGGTTTCTATCATCTTTACCTTATTGCTGATCTGTGCTAGTGTCATACTTGTGATTCTCCATAAGTGAAAAAGTTGTCAAGGATGCTCAGGATATCTTCAGCAAACAGAACATAATAAAAAATAAAAGTAATATCTGTATAGGTTTAAGAAACAGTTGGAGAGGACTTTTGTTGAAATTGTTGTCGAGTTGAAGTTGTTCTTATGTGCTATTAGAAGTTTGTAATTCAAGGGATCCTCAAATTTATAATTTTTCTTTTTCTGTTAGACAAAACTTAATTCCTTTTGATTTGTAGTCATTTGAAATCAGGATACATTCACAAACAATGTATAATTTGTATGGGTTGGTGCATGTATATATTTAGATGTGCAAGCATGCATTTGCATACTTGCAATGTGTATGCATAAAGAAAGTAGTCTGAGGGCATGAACTTGTGTATGAAAGTAGGAACAATAATTTTTGTATTGCAGCTGTGTCTGTTTTCAACATCAAAGTGAAATGAAAACAGTAAAAGTAAAAGAAAAGAGGGGGGAGGGGAAAGAAACATAAACCAAAACTATTATTAGAGAAGAACAAAGGAACTGATCGCACAGACAGTTTTTCAACAGCTGGCAAAGCTCATCAGCTATTTTTACTGGTCTAGTGCTGGTCCCATTAACTCTGCAACGTTTTCTGTGTTGTTTTGTGTACTTCTTTTCTGCTCATGAATATCACTTATGGTTGGATTTATTTCAATTATGCAGGTGTACATGTTAAGTAAAACCATACTGAAGTCAAGGAAGTGCAAAAATCAGCACCCTCAATAGTTCTGCAGGGACTCGTTGCCTTGATCTGCCCGGCAGGTGGCCTTTAGATGATATATATTTAACAACTGGTCCAGCATTTCAGTTATTCTCTCTGGATATTGTCATGCTTTAAAGGAACCCTTCACATAACCCTTTATTTCACTTTTAAAGTGAGCTGAGAGAGAGTTGGGGCTGCCAGCCACTGAAATTCAGAAATGGTACCCGTTGTCAAACAGTCAAATGACTAAAAATCACATGCCTAAATAAAACTGGGAAACTCCTGTTTCTCTTTGGTTTGTTCTTTCTAGTTTGCAGTTTCTGGTCTAGAAACTGGAATCTATTTATTTTATAGGAGGAAAACTGAGATTCTTGCTTAATCATATGACCCCAGGAGCTGAAGCTTAATGGAAAAGAAACAGCAAAATGTCATAAGACTCAGGATGCACATTACGAGAGTTGGCAATGCTGAAGTCACATACTCCTCTACTACTGAATCTTGGATTGAGTAAAAGAGATGGGTTTTCAGCATCGTGCAGAAGCTGTGTGTGTATCCAGAAGTTTCATCCATAAATGATTCCTGCTGAAGCAGCTTCTCTTCCTTTTATGGGGCTGATGAAAGTATTGTAACTGGTAGCAAAAACTTTTCACTACCAATAATTTTTTCCAGAAACAGACTGTGAAAGAAACCTGAGAGAATATTTTTAAAGATGTACTGATTAAGGAAACTGAACTGTCTAAAGGATGAGATCTGCTTATCAAAAGGGAATTATTTACTGTCAAACTTTGGAAGAAATTCATCGCAGGGATAAGAGAATGTAGCTGCTGCCTAAAGTGGAGTAGCACCCATAGATAGGGTGCAGATAGGAACAATTAAAACTGCTCGATTTTATCACTCGCCTGAATATTTTCTAATTATGTTATCTAAAGAAGACATTAATTCACTGAAAACCAAAACTGCAGACACATCCAAAAATAAAAATTATTGTTTGCCCCATTTGAGATGTTATGATTCATGACATTTCCCATTGTGTCAGGCTCAGAATTGCCTCTCTCAGCATCTATTCCTGGCAATGCGACATCTATAAATATCTATCTGGACAGAAGTGGACAATGCACACAGAGTTTTCTTATACAGTCCCTGTAGAGATGCAAAGACATTCCTTACTTGTGGAAGTTAAGAAGGAACATTCTCAAACTATCCAATAGGATAGATCCAATGCAGAGACCTGGAGTTAGCATTTTCTTTGAAACAGCAGCTCCTAAATCCTGGATGCTGGTTAGGCATCTACACCTGCTAAAAAATGGAGCAGAGGGTACCTCACTGCACAACTTAATTATCTGAATTTGAATAATTGCTCAGAAATAGAAGACTGCCAACTGATTTAGACTGGATGTGAGGAGGAAGTTCTTCACTGTGAGAGTGGTGAGAGCCTGGAATGGATTGCCCAAGAAGGTGGAGGAGGCCCCATCCTTGGCGATGTTTAAGGCTGGGCTGGATGAGGCTCTGGCCAACCTGATCTAGGGTGGGGTGTCCCTGCCCATGGTAGGGGAGTTGGAACTGGATGATCCTGTGGTTCCTTCCAACCCAGACTGATGGTTTGACTTGGTCTGGGTGATCCCGCTGTGTCGCAGATTTGAACTAGATGATCTTCCGAGGTCCCTTCCAATCCTAATGATTCTATGATTCTATGGTTATGCTTAGGGCAGGAAGGACACTAAGGACAGTTGCCCTTCTTTAAGAAGCTTTTCCCAATAAACAGTGAATAAGCCGGCTGACTGCATTGGTGAAGCAAACTCTCTGCATCTCTCTTTTGTGGGAGCTGAGCCACTGCACACTTAAATGCAACAATCATTTTCTACCTGCTTATAACATGATCCTAGCATTCCTCATGTTGTAAACCATTCTGGATACTTTAGTGTGGATGAAAGTTATTATGACTGCTGTGCTCTGCACAGAAAACAACACCCGTGCTCATGCACCAAGTTCTGCTTGTGCCTCTTGAATGAGGGCAAAGGCATAGACTGTTTGTTTCTTGCCTTGCATATGGATTGCTTGGAGCTCAAACAGGGCTTGCAGTGGACCTGGTTTACAGAATTAGCAAGAGCAAATATTCCTCAGTTCTTTCCCCACGAGCTGGAATGGAATCAGGTCTTTCTTTGGGCTACCTTCAATTTATATACACTAAGCCCTTTCAAAAGGACTTTGTTAGATCTAGATCATGACCATTCTTAGGGTGAGTACATTTAGCTTTGGAATTACTTGATAACATGTGGAATAATATTTACATTGGCCTACTATGAGAGGAAAATATGAATATTTCAAACTGTGTTCCACATGTTTACTTTCTAAATCCCCCTAAGCCAGCTAATTTTTACACTGAGTCTGTACATTCATTACCTGGTATCACATACTCAAAGAAAATGTCTGTGGGCTAATGCTAAGAGGTCATCATGCTGATTTCCCGGCACATACAGAATCAATCCCTATAGAAATCCTTGTTCTTAAAACTACTGCTTATTCCTGTTTTAAGTAGCTAATCAATGATTCTGCCATGAATTCACTTAAGAAAGTGTTCAACTAGCTGTTAGAGTTCATCCTTAGGAATATGACTGGTGTGCGGAATATTTTTGTCTTGCATCACTTTGTCCCTTCTCATTTATTATTTGATTTGCTGTGATAACCCTTTCTCAATGCAAATGCACTAAATAACTGTCTAATGCATCATCACTGTTGAGGAGAGTTAGAAATAATGCTGTAAACCTTCATAGCTTGGGTTAGTGATAGATAGATCAAGCCTGATATGGGATCCAGACTGACTTCCTGTTGCTTATCCAGAAAGTTCTNAATCAGGTCTTTCTTTGGGCTACCTTCAATTTATATACACTAAGCCCTTTCAAAAGGACTTTGTTAGATCTAGATCATGACCATTCTTAGGGTGAGTACATTTAGCTTTGGAATTACTTGATAACATGTGGAATAATATTTACATTGGCCTACTATGAGAGGAAAATATGAATATTTCAAACTGTGTTCCACATGTTTACTTTCTAAATCCCCCTAAGCCAGCTAATTTTTACACTGAGTCTGTACATTCATTACCTGGTATCACATACTCAAAGAAAATGTCTGTGGGCTAATGCTAAGAGGTCATCATGCTGATTTCCCGGCACATACAGAATCAATCCCTATAGAAATCCTTGTTCTTAAAACTACTGCTTATTCCTGTTTTAAGTAGCTAATCAATGATTCTGCCATGAATTCACTTAAGAAAGTGTTCAACTAGCTGTTAGAGTTCATCCTTAGGAATATGACTGGTGTGCGGAATATTTTTGTCTTGCATCACTTTGTCCCTTCTCATTTATTATTTGATTTGCTGTGATAACCCTTTCTCAATGCAAATGCACTAAATAACTGTCTAATGCATCATCACTGTTGAGGAGAGTTAGAAATAATGCTGTAAACCTTCATAGCTGGGGTTAGTGATAGATAGATCAAGCCTGATATGGGATCCAGGCTGACTTCCTGTTGCTTTAATGTCAGACATTAAAGCCTTATGTGGACGTGTCAGAGGATGCCTTTCATGTCATTCAGTACTTATATTAAGACTGTTGACTTGCATAAAGAGACTCCATTTTAAGAATATCTTTAGAGTAAGGTTAAGCATGACAAGACAATGTAAAGACTTATGAAAAGTCTTCTTGAGTCCTCCTTGAATCCTCATTCCTTGCTAAAACTGGTCATTTGGATCAGCCCTTTTTTCTAGGAAAGGTGATGGAACAATTTGTTCTAGAGGCTGTCTCCAGGCACATCAAGGACAGGAGGGTCATTAGGGACAGCCAGCATGGCTTTACAAAGGGAAAGTCATGCTTGACCA
>VXBP01008423.1:150923-171686 GCA_013400115.1 Rhinopomastus cyanomelas | reverse complement strand
GTGAGGCCACATTTGGAGTATTGTGTCCAGTTCTGGGCTCCTCAGTTCAAGAGAGATGTGGAGCTGCTGAAGAGGGTCCAGCGTAGGGCAACGAAGATGATGAAGGAGGTGGAACACCTCCCTTAAGAGGAGAGGCTGAGGGAGCTGGGTGTCTTTAGCTTGGAGAAGACTGAGGGGTGACCTCATTAATGTCTATAAATGTGTGAGGGGTGGGTGTCAGGAGGATGGAGCTGGGCTGTTCTCAGTGTCATGTAGTGATAGGACGAGGAGCAATGGTTGTAAGCTGGAACATAGAAGGTTCCACATCAACCTGAGAAGGAAGTTCTTCACAGTGAGGGTGACAGAGCACTGCAGCAGGCTGCCCAGGGTGGTTGTGGAGTCTCCCTCACTGGAGGTATTCAAGACCCGCCTGGATGTGTTCCTGTGTGACTTGGTCTAGGTGATCCTGCTGTTGCAGGCAGATTGGACTAGATGATTTTTCAAGGTCCCTTCCAATCCGTAGTGATTCTATGATTCTGTGATTCTGGTTGGGTGTAGTCTGTGGTTATGCCTACAGAATTTTTACAGCATGGAACATAGATTAGAGGTGGGATTTATCTGTTAGATCAAATACATACGTGAATGTTACACTTAGCCTGGCTCTAGGCCTGTCTGACTGTACCAGCTATCCTTCATGGTGGGTGTTTGTAGACTACATAATAACCCTTTCTTTGTGAACTGAATCTCAAGGGCAAAATTCAGCTGCTTAGACATTCATTTCTGCTACTATCTGAAATGTTCTGATATATCCAAACCTGCCACACATAGCTGTTTGACCTATAACATAAGATCCACATATATCTAGACAGGCTTTTGGAGGTTGTAGAACACCTTAGGCCATCAAAAACAGTTCAAGGTACCTGTGTTTTACCTTTGATAACTAAATCTTAATCTGAATTTCTGTAGGATGGATACCAAGATGTCTCTCAAAACTTTCAAGTGTTTAATTTAGGCAATTTTTTTAATGTCATGTTTTAATGCCTTTCACTAATGGTTCATGTACTTACCCTACTACATCTAGTTTGTAGCAGAGTAAGTAGAGGTAAGAAAACAAGGGATTCTCCATTAATAACTAATCTAGATATGTTTAAAAGTGATGACCAAAGTATAGACCTGTCAAGTACATGATTACAACAGGTCATAGGACAGCCATGATAATCACATTGTCATCTGGCTTGGCATCAAGTCTAAGTATCCTGATTAAAAGGAGCTTCTTCTCTCCCAGACTGTATAGTGGACAGTATACCCGTGACAGATACACGGGTATCTGAGTATCACCTGGACTAAAAGCAGTCAAATCTGATGATTTTAGGCTATGGCCTACTGAAAGCAGTTGCAAATTTCTGCTTTTGTACTCTGTTAGTGGAATGCTCAGTTATGAAAACTGGGCTTCTACCGTGGTCTTTGTGCAATACCACAGGGATGAGTCCCAAAAACTTGACTGAGACAGACTCTTCATTGCCTATATCTGACAAGAAACACAGCTGCATACTCAAAGCACAAACTGTTTTCATGGGCAAGGAATTATCTTACTGCTTATTGTCCAACTTTTAGTTGACTCTATTGCAGTAAAAATAATTCCATATGAATAATTTCTGTCATGTGTCTTGCAAGAAATTTTTCTTTTAGAAGATGCAAACAAAATTATTTTTCTTGGATCAATCAAGTATTTGAACTTTGAAAATAGTAATAAGTTCAACTGCTTGTCTGAGATGGAAAATGCCAAATTTACTGGGTTCTGTTTCACTGTCATGAGTTGCACAGGAATTTTGTCTGCTCTATTTAGATGTAAAGATTTCTGCAGGTATGGCTTTTAGGTCCGTTTAATAAGTGATGGCAAATTAATGGCAGCGAAATGTTAGACTTGGGAATGTAGAGTTAATTTGCATGATAAGATTAAGTAAATTCTGGAAGAACAGGTAGCACCCTTGCTTAGTCTTTTAATGGAGAAATATAACCCTTATGAAGGAGAAAAATGCAGTATATGTATTTATTTTCGTATGAGAAGAATGCTATTGATTTACTTATTTAAGGCAAAGTTTTGCAACACAGTTATTGACAGAGCTGATAACATACTATACCAAGGCTTATAGTTAGTCATGTGGTACAGCTGTGAAATTAGACTCCAGAACCCTAAGAAATAAGGATTTACCACTGCTGTACTAAGTGTTTTGTTCTTTAACTGGAGGCTTGCAGCACAGAGTGTGCCTGCATTTCTGCTGACCCTATGCATTACAAATCATGAGCTGCAACCTCTCAGAGTCATAAGCTTAAAAAAGCCTGAAGTTCTTTTGATTTACCTTCTGCAGAAAGGGTGCTAGCTTTGAAGTCTTCAGGAGTTTCTTGAGGATTGATATGTCCTTTTTAAAATTAAAAACTAAGTTTTCTACTTAATACTGAACTGAAACATAATTTGAAAAAGGAAACGAGAAATAAACACCCCCTCAGATTTGAAAGGCCCCTTAGGAGAAGTGTGAGAGTCCCTAGTGATAACTTCTCATTCCTCTAGTGTACTTCCCTTGTATAACTGCATAATTATATTTACCATATATCTTTATCAAATCAGAGGGGAAAAGACTCTAGAATATATTTCGGTGTGCTCCATCACCTTCTGCAGTAATTAATGTGTCAGGTTCTTGCATTCCCTGCAAGCAGTATTGATGGACCTTCACCTCAGTCAGTTTTCTGAGGAAAGTGAAAATACAAACAGTTTACTTGCATGCTCCTACTAGAAATGGAATATTGCCTGTAATTCAGATGACAGGGCAGCTCAGGCTGTCCCAGGTTTAATGGCCCTACTTATATTTTGTAATCATCTTAGGCATCCTTTGTAGCCATGTCTGACTGATGTGTGCATACCAGCAAATGCTGAAATTTACTTTGGGTCAATTAATGTAGCCCTAAAATTACCAGACGGGTGAATGCAGCTTTTCCTTTGCAGCACACAGAGGCACTTATCCAAGCTGTAAAAGGATCCAACCACACCCTGCAGAGCTGGGGTTGTGCATACATGCAAAACTACTTGTGTGGATGCGGCTGCAGAAAATTTAATGCTGAAGCCCCAGGGAAGCAGAGCCAGGGTGTGCCCGCTGTGGCTGCATGGCAATAACAGGCACAGCTTCCAGTTTGGCAGCTTATTTTACCCTGAGCTTCAAATGTTCCTAGTGAAGGCTGGGAAAGTAGTTCCTAGTACTAGTTCTCTTCAACACAACTCATTCCCGTCGTGAACTTACACTGCTGTGTACCAGAAGGTTTTGGAGAGGTAGGTTGAAATTCAGGTGTGCTAAGAAGCTATTAGTGGCAGGAATGTACACGTGTGTAAATGTCTCCAGGCTTTTCCCTTTAAGCCATTATACTGCAGGTTAAGCAGAAAATGTCTTTTTTTGGTCCCACCTAATTGGTTTAAACTGATGTGATATGCTTTCAAAACTATTGATAAAGACAAAGGCGAGCAACTTCCTTTGCCTAAAAAAAAAAATTAATGCATTTACTGCTCCTGTTAAGGCAATTTCCACAGAAGTCCTCTGCTGCTGGAATTGCAAGGCTTGTCACTCCTCTCACCTTCTTTTAGCTTAAAGGTACTTATTTACTGAGTGTTGCTACCCAAAGGCAAGAGTGACTGAGCACCTGCTTGTTAACATAGCGAGTACTCAATAAACTGAACGGATATATTTACACAGTCCTAATTGTTCAAAGTATGGTGTCTTGCCCTCACAACATATGTAAATACCTCCACGTGTAAGTACGTGTTTTGTCTACATGTGCTGTTATTATTCATACTAGAACATTGTGCACATTGCAGTGTCAAAGAATCACAGAACTTTGGGGATTGGAAAGGACCTCAAAAGATTTTCTTTTGAGAAACCCCCCAGCCACAGCAGATCAACATATCCAGGCGGGTTTTAAAGGTCTCCAGAGAAGGAAACTCCACAACCCCCCTGGGCAGCCCATTCCAGTGTTCTGTCACCCTCACTGTGAAGAAGTTCCTTGTTATATTGATGTGGAACCTCCTATGTTCCAGCTTACACGCACTGCCCCTTGTTCTACCATTGGATGACACTAAGAAGAGTCTGGTTCCATTCTCCTGACACCCACCCTTCACATATTTATAAACATTAATGAGGTCTCCTCTCAGTCTCCTTTTTTTTTTTCCAAGCTAAAGAGACCCAGCTCCCTCAGCCTTTCCTCAAAAGGGAGATGTTCCACTCCCTTCATCAACTTCATGACTCTGCGCTGGACTCTTTCCAGCAGTTCTGTGTCCTTCCTGAACTGAGGGCCCCAGAACTGGACACAGTATTCCAGGTGTGGTCTCACCAGGGCGGAGTAGGTGGGAAGGAGAACCTCTCTCAATCTGCTAACTGTAAAAATGTATATTGATTTCATACTGACTTTTTAGGCAGGAACTTGTCAGGACTTCCTGAAAATTTGTTAGAACCAGTTTATAAAAAAGGGGAAGAGGTAAATACAAGGAAGATTATTGAACGAGCTTTTTCTGTCATGACGTGTACATTGGACTTTAATGGCTCGGAATGTAGATGAAAACTTTTTACTCTACTTATAATCAAACACTAAAATGATCTCATAAGAATATATTTGCACTGCGTTTTGCTACCTGAATACATGTGCACCTGAAAAGAATGGATTGCCAAGTTTTTCCTATGTCTGTCTGTTTTCTGCAGCTTTTAATGTATGGGATAAATATGCAGATGTGAACATTGTGTTCTTTACAAGGAGTTAAAATCATCTCCCCTTCACTCATATTTGCAAAAAGAGGCTGTGTACTGAAGTTGGCTAAGTAAACTGGATTTGGAGCTGCACCAGGGTTAATGGAATTTACATGGGATCAAATCCTACTGTTCTTGAACTGATGGGAACAAATGGTAGAAAGCTTGTATTAAACTTTGGTTCTGTAGAATGTATAGAAAGAATATAGTTTCTTTTTAAAATGATTTATTGAAATTGGTAGACTAGAACTCTACTTTTAAAACCAAGTGTCTAAATGCACCTGTTTAAGTCAGCTTCTTGTTCTCTCAGGTATTTAGGCATTGAATTTTCCCCATTAGCAGCATGATTGACACTGTGGTCCTTACAATAACACATGATTATAACTCTGAAAATAGCAATTACATAAAATGGAAACCAGATGTTGGATGGAATTTGACTCTCTTGGTTTCTCAGTGAAGTAGATGAATTTGTAAAGCAGAAAACCACAATCATTATTCAGATGGATTGTACATGAATTAATGACATAATATCTAAATCATATATGGTTGAAAATAATGATTAACTTCAGCTATCAAGATAAGCTAATGGAAAACAGATTTTTTACAGGAAAAAAATCAAGGACATGCTCTTTTCAATATATTTTATCTTTATGGTAATAACAAAACCAGACCTGTTTTAACATTTCTTTATCCATCAGATATCATGAATATATGTACAAAATAAACTCTTCACAACTTTTAACCTCTGAGAGTGAACTGAACAACCTTTTTTTTGTTACTTCTTGTTGAAGGCAAATGTTTTACCTTTTCAGGTGGGAATAAGTTTGACTAGATCACCTATCTTTAATGGTAACGTTTAATGAACCAGCTTGAGCAAAGGTTTGGATTTGCATTTGTGTAAAGTACAAGTGTCACAGTAGTGCTCCTTTCGTGCAGCACCAACAGCCCAGCAGAGCAGCAGAACAACACATTTCTTTGCGGAACTTTAATGCGTTTATAACAATGGACATCACACACAGATCTCAACCTTCAGTTAGCAGCATCCTAAGTGGTTAAATTTATTAAAGCCTTGGCACATCGTTTTCACTATCGTGTATTCTCAATGACATCATCATTGTAAAATTAGGAACTTTCTTTCTCTCTTTCCTGCAGATGTGGAAGTTTGAAATTGCATTCCATGGTCCTGTGCCACATTTCATCAGCGTTTTTCCTTTGCTTTCTCCAAAGACTGGCCACATGTGGTGTGTAGATTGCTGGTGCTGTTTGGGATCTCATATCAAATACTGCTACCTAATCCCAGGCGGACCTTGGCGGGCCCACACCTGCAGCTGATTGAATCCTCCCGGAGTACAAAGGCCTGATTTACAGCATCAAGGATACAGGGCCTGGTTGCAGCTGGGCTCCAGCAGGAAAAGGAAGTTGTTCATCATCTTGTGTGCATTTCATTAACAATAGTGTACCCGATATGTAGCTTATACAATAATTTCAAGTCACTGACAGAGAGCATTATGGTATTTGGCATTAGGAGGAAAAATACTTCAGGATGGGCAAATTAAATACGAGCATGAGGTTTTCTTGTGATCCAGTGAAAGTCCACATGCTGATTTACGCTGAGAGGGCTAATCCTGAAAGACATTCTTTCTTTAACTTTATCCCATTTCTTTCCTTTTGTCTGATGAGCAGAGTGATAGAGACTGTGAGCCTTATGTATGAGTGTGAGGGAAAGCCGCCTCAGATTATACTACTTTCAGAAGAAGAGGGGATGATTGTGGCTACAATCAATTGTTGTCTTTAAAAGCAAAGAACTAATGATTCAGAAATGAGCCTTGAGGTAAAGTGTGCCTTGTTCTTGCTTGGGCACTATCTAATAAAATCTTTGGATGCCCAGATGCATATTAGTCAACTGAATAGCCGTGAGAGGAAAAGATCGCAGTTGAGATGATGCTCTTCAAGCCTAAGTGTTTTATCCTTACAGTATCTGCATCCTTTGAATTCAGAAGATATTGTGAGTACAGCTTCTTCCAGGACAAGCCATACATTCCTGCTATTGGTTTTAAAAAATTCATGACCAACTATTCAGTGGGTCGACTCATCTGTAACAGACGATTCTTTACAAGAAAGTTGTATTCTTTGTCACATTGTGCCTTCTGAGTATTCAGCATGCTTTCCCCCTTTTTAAGATGATCTGGTTCCTTATTTCAACAGATAATTTATTTTTTGACAGAATTATATTGTTTTTTTCCACTTTCTCTAACCAGAGGGCTTACAAGCAGGTTCACAGAAACAACTCTTACATATCGGAGGCTTTTAAAGTCAAAAGACTTTGGGTGCAAAGTCTCTAAACTGAACTGACAGACTTTTTTTCAGGAAAAATGTAAGTAGTTTCCCAGCTAGATGTTAATATTTACACTCATAAGTCATTGAACTTCTGCAACTGTAGTTTCAAATACAGTTATAAATTTGAAAACACTGATCTGAAGAATTTTTAAAAATACATCCAGTATCTCTACAAATTGAGCATTGTTAACACAAAGCACAGATAGCACTAAGACCATTCAAAATTCTCTTATTTACCCAGTGATCAGTGAATTAAAAATGGTACCTTGAATGACATAGAGTTTAGGAACTACACAACATAAATGAAATTTAGATGGGGTAAAGTTTGCACTCAGAGAAAATTAGTTCACAGAATTGAAGAATCACAAAGCATTAGAAATTGGAAGGGACCTTGAAGGATCATCTAATCCTATTCCTCTGCCAGAACAGGACCACCTAGACCAAGTGACATGGGAACATCTCCAGGTGGGTTTTAAATATTTCCAGAGAAGGAGACAGTTCATTAGTTTTATTATAATGCATAGTCTAGCAGTGTTGTTACTGAAAGGCAAAGTACAGAAAGCATTTCTATTTGAAAACAGACATTGATTAATCTATATCTATTTATTTTGTCAATGTGCAACACGCAGAATTTTGCTGGAAAAAAATTCTCTCTAATTTGTAAATTAATAAAGTTAATGACTACAGTTCCTAATCAAGAAATAAATTTAAACAGTAAGATATTAGAAGTCTATAAAAAAGTTTTTTTCCCAGGTCTTACTTTTGTGATTACACCTTAGAAGTGGCAATTGTGTAAATAATGTCACCCTAATTTCAGAAAATAAAGACCTGACACGTGTGTAAAGAATTCCCCAGAAGACTCGTTTTGGTAGACAGTTTTAGAGATGTCACAGGGAAAATTCTGCTTTGACTGTTGGTTTGCTATAAGATTCTCCTTGGCTTAAGTGCCGTGAAGTTCTGAAATTCCTGACTAAACATTGTTCTTACAGGACATATAACACTGAGAATGGAGATAGTTTCTGTATCTTTGAGACAGTTTTCTGACTTCATACAGATTTCCTTTAACATCCTGTGCCGAGCAGCATTTCCAGACTAATTTTTGTGGGCATCCAGTTTTGCAAAAATGTTAACTACTTGACTTATCTTGATCTCATCAGCTTTATTTGTGTTTTTCCCTGTAATTTCTCCTCATACATCAGTCCCAAACTTGCAGTTCGTAAGATCTGTAATAAAGACTGAACCCAAAGCCTTCAGATATCTTCCTATGCTTTTTCTCCTCTTATATTTACTTTCTCTTTCCCTAATGTAATTAAAGCAGTCATATTTAATTATTTTTAGTGTACTATGTATGAGGTATGTTTGTAGGGGAGGGTTGCTACACCAAGAGTATGAAGTCAACGGACATACAGTAAGGAGCTGGGGCCTCGCAACAAAAATTCTTCATGTGCCAACAAGACACTTTATTGCTACAACCTGTGAGCATCTGGCAGAGGCCCTAAGCCCTCATCTTCAAAAAAATATCTTTTATCGTCTGCTCCAATAGACATGTACCTGCCTATCCTGCTAAATGCTCAAACTACTTTGGCTGCGCAGGCCATGGGATGGAACCAGCACTAGTTTTGCAAACTTCTTAGAGACTCTACATCCTCCCCAAGCCATTTTGCTCATATGCGAGGTTTTAAAAATATTATGTAAAAATTGTAGGAAATAGGAAGACTGAAGAGATTTGTCCTAGATTGGATATCCTGATTTCACAAAGGGATGAGTATAGGATAAGCTATCTTACGTTTCTGAATCCAGAAATATGAATCTAATTGAGGACTGGAACAAATCCATTGAAGTTTTCTGTAAAAATAATTTCCCTTAAATAGTTATCCATACAAGACTGTAGCTGATACAGTTGCAAAAAACATTTAGCACTTTATAATCCAATCTCTGCCCCTCTGCAGGCCTGGGAACATATTCTGCTAAGAGGGTAACAACTTTTACAAAGTGTTCCTCGTGGAAATCACCTGGACTAATTCCAGGATGGCATTCCAAAGGTTATAGTTTTAGCAGTCACAGAAATGCACTGCATTTCCAGATCCTACATAAAATGAAATGATTGCATGGGGTAGCACCTTCACCTTCACCCAAGAGCACTGTTATGGAATTGTTTAGCATTCAATATGCAATATGGGATATTCTAAAGCTCTCATTCATTGCTGGCCTACCTCTGTTTGTGGATAAGCCCACAGTAATACATGAGTGGACTTCACAGAAAGCAGAGTTAGAACACTACTGAAAACCTTAGGCAATTCCACGTACAGTCTCAGACTGGTCATGTACTGTTCCAAATTCAATATGCAATCTCTCTTTGAACATGGTTTCTTTGCTACAGGTATTTAATGAACTGCTCTTTTAATACTTCGGCAAAATCTTCTCTTGGCACAGTACACTCAGTGTGATGAATTCAGTGCAGAAATTGCTCTAAAACTTACTCTAGAGCACAGTAATGGGCATAAACATTGAGCTTATCTTATAAGAACTCTTATCAGCTTTTGGGCTGTTCAATGAGTAATGCCATCGTTGAAATGTCCATCAGCCAGTCTTTGATCTTGGTGTACAGCGATATAAATACTACAGAACCCACAGGATGAAAATTATATCTAGAGTCACATCAACCTCAGAGCTTGCATAGATCTTAAAATGTTAAATATGCTGTGTTTGATTGACTATTCATTATTAAAGCTACTAGGAAACCAACACAGATTTGGTAGTCTACCAACACCAGCTACTGCCTAAAATAGACATATTTTAAAAAAAACAGTATCTCTTTTAAGAAATGACTAGAGGAATGTAACAAAGGAGCAATGAAAAGAATCAAGAAATCTGAACAAGCAGATTGTTCTGAACACTGAAAGAGATCTGAATAGGATGATTGTTCGGAATACTGAACTAGTGCTCTTTCAGTGACTTCACAGAGTGAGACCGCTGGCTCTTTTCTGACTAGATTTTACCACAAATATTTTGCATTGGTACAGGTGCAGAAGTCCTGTGCCTCTTTTATTAGAACTGAGTCATAGTCAGTCATGCTCTTTAAATAGAATCTAGAAACAATGGTAAGCATCTTCTTTTGCTGCAGACTACTTGATCTAGAGAAGCGTGGATGCCACCTCATTCCTCTCCCATTTCACTTCATAATCGATTAGTTTACCAAATTTCTTCAATGCACTTTATTGGTTTTTTATTTGGTAATATGTCGTTCCTGTTCCTGATACTGTCTGTTCTATTAAAGCTTTTAAATTCCCCAAAGGAAGACATATATTTCTTTTCAACTGTTCAGCACAGACAATTTGTTAAGGTCTATTTTTTTTCCAGAAAAAGGCAGGCATTGGAAAATGCAGAGTGTGAAGGGAAGTTCTCAGAAGGAGAAGACCTATTCAATCAATAATCAATGAAACAAGAAATTTTTTTTTGTTTATTCAAACAAAATACATTAATGAAGCTAATACATAGGGATCTTTACATCCCCTCAAAAGTAACTACACTTTGGAGAAAGTGTCTCCTTAGAATAATTTCTATATGTAGTCTTTCTCTTCTTGAATATTTCTTCAGAGGTTCTCCTTACCCTTTTTTATTTCAGCTCACAAATCACTATTTTTCCAGCCTAAGGCTCCTTTATTTGGTAAGTAGCAGAGCAGAACTTTATCCGCATGTTGTCACCACTGGTTTCCAAAATAGCCTATTCAAGTGGGTTGGCAAATTTTAGCTAAAATGTGTGTAGAACTGAAAACAATATCTGGCTTCTTGAGTTACCAGACTTAATTGTGCCAATGTATGCTTTCATTGCCTGTTGCTGTTTCACAACTTTCTCAAACATAAACAAAACACAGTTCCAAAATATTAGAACTTTCCAGCTTTGAGCAAGTTGTTTTCTTCCTCAAATTGGGTAAGGGATTTTCTAGCTGTCAAAGAATGGAAAAAAGTGTTCACAAACATTTCTTTCTACCCAACTGCCTTTTAATGCTTATTCCATATTGAATGTTTACGCATCATGTTGTTGACAAGTTAGAATATACCGCAGGGGATAGCTGTTTACTGCTGACCACCTCCATGAAGTGTCTTTATTGGCATAACTGTCTGTCACCACAAAACTATGCCAAGATGTGAGCACTCACAGGCCACCAGCTGGGTGCCCTCTTCACCTGCTTAACCATAATATATCTATGTATGATAATTAAGAACATCTAATTCATTGTACCAAATAACACAGTAAACTGGGTTTGAAGGATTTAAAGAACATTTTAACACTATCAACCATGTTGAGATTGAGAGTCATTCCTGTAACCACCTGCTATTTACTATGGGCCCCTCGACTCCAACATACCATCGGACATGTGCGTGTGCATACAAACCCAGTCACATATATTTTGTGCATACTCCATAAAATGTGTTTCATACTGCTAGGTAGAACATTCTCTAGGAATGAAGATAGTAGTGGACAGCTGCAGCTTAAATTTCATTTTTCAGCATGAAAAAAGTATTGGATGAGAGTAATCTAAGGATGAACCCAGAAAGCTCTGTATCCTAATGCTAGGCAAGTATGTGATTTGGAATAAATTTGATTTACATTTTATGGCCAATATTTGGTGAGGTACTGCTAGCTTTCCTATGCAAATGCTTATCTCTAGAAGTGATGCTACAGAAAAGTAAAATAAAATGTCATTACTCTTGTGAAACTTGATTTATTTTAACGATCCCACCGAGAAGGGGCATGGTTCTCTGGTTGAGCAAAGCACTAATTAAAACAGCTGCTCTGCCCTGTTTGCTTCAGTTTCTAACTGCTTGGATTCCTCTATATTACTATTGTTTGGAGAATTTTTGAGGCTTAAATTACCAGGGTGTGGATTAGAATCCGACTACCCTAACTGCAACATCTGTAAGCTCTTAATTTCTGCTGCAGCAGGTGTCAGCTTTTCCCTAGATGGCTACCCTGTTGTTCTGGTTACATGTAGCCTCACCAAGAAGCTGTTTGTCTGCTGGTTCTCTCACGTTTCCTTTCCTTCATGACTGTTGGTCAAGCCAACAACTGGAGAGGATCTAGGGTAGAATTCCCTTTAGTTCTTTGCTGGCTAATTTCAAGTGTAATCAGACAGGTCTGAAAGCAAGAAACAGTGCATGAATAATTGTGAGTGACACTGTCTTTCATGACACTGTGTTTTTTACAAGGAGCTGCAAATTCTAATACATTGGAACGTTAATACATTGGAACGAACTTGACTTCCTACTTAGCAAAAGCCATAGGAATTCCCTGGATGTCTGAGTATATGTTTCACTGAAAAGGTCAGTCTGATGAAGGCATTTCCAGTGATGTAGCATACATTACTACTGTTAGTGTGTTGTTCCTTTAGTTAGTAATCCTTGCTGTAATTTCATGCTTGAGTTGTATTGCTCCAGTTTCCAGCTGTTGGGAGGCATTTTATCTGCTAAAATACTATTCCCTTGCCTGATGCTATCAGCTTTCCTTTTTTATGGATTGCAGAAAAATAATTTCTTAATTTTTGTCTGTCTTGTTATGCTCATCACAGCAAAGTCCTTGTGCCTTGCAAGAGGCATGTTGTCCAGTTCTTTACAAGCTTATTGTGATGCTGTGAACCAACATGAAGTACCTCCATCCATATATTTTTGAGCATGTTTAGTTAATGTGAGACTTTCTTGAGACATGCCATGGAACAAAGAGTCCTGATGAGAGGCAGAGTATGTTACAGCGGGCTCAGTGCCACACTGATATCTGTGTGCTTAGCTAACACCAAGTTTGTTCCAATGCCTGTTGAAATCAGTGGCTGAGATCCCACTGCTTTCTCTGGGTTCTGGAACAGGCATATGTTTTTTAGGAGTTTTAGAACAGATCTTTTTAATAATAAATGTACTTTGTGAGATTTTATATCTGATGTGAATACCTGTTTAGTCCCAAGTGATTTCTTTCTATTATCATTCTGAGTACTGGTTCTAAATAAAAAATTGATAAAAAATTATTAGTAATTAAAGTAAATTAAAGGCACCACTTTCTTCTTGCTTTTTCCATCAGATACAAAATATTTAATTAGTTCCAGTATTTTGACTCTTGTATTTTTTCTGATCAGTCATTGATTATTTACAGTTTGTTGATGGTTTAGTATTTCCACAGTAATTCTGATTAATCTTACCTGATTTGCTAAAACCTGCTCCAAGCTTAGGGTCTGTGCTAATGCAAATGAAGTCTCTGCTTGCTCTCAAGTTTAGTGAGTGAAAAGTGTCCTAATACTTTATTGGAACTTCATGGAAATAGAAACTTGATGTGCTAATAAGCATTAAAATGGGATCAAATTGCATCTTTCTAGCCAGAAACTCACGGGTAAGAAGGGTTCACATGCAAGGGGTGACTAGGACTCTAGTTCTTCCACTTAGTCGAATTCTGGTGCAGATATCCACTGTTCACAGAGACTTTCTGCACAGACTTTCTGCAGCCATCTGTTCTCACCAGGGCCCGGCTGAAAGAGATGAGAAACTGATCTAGAAGTTCCAGGGATGGCTCAGCACTGATCAGCTCCATCAGTGTTGTGCAATACCTGATATGGTAACTCCCAAGGCAGGTGTGTTAACTCATGCTGGACACTCTTCCACTTCTCTCACATGCCTCTTAATCAGCAACTGACAGTGGGAAACCACCTTCAAAAAGATGCTGATGTTAAGTCACAGTTTCTTAGAGGTGACCGTGCAGGTGGACTCTCCATGCCTGCATGCATATTCTCCAAATCGCATTGAAGTCAGCAGCCAGATTTGTTTCTCTGGGCTTTGGAACAAATGTTCAGAGCTCCTATGCCTTGAGATGGTCCCATGCTTTCCCAAGCTACAAAGTTTCTGAATTGGTGTATTCAGGCCATCTCTATTTCTGCATATTTCCATTCTTCTGAAGGAAATAGAAGATGGAATATGAGCTGGACTGTGTGCTTACTATGTGGCAGTTGATGTGTGTGCCACAGATTGGACACTACTGCTGAAATAAAGGAAAAATAGGTTTATGGACAACTTTATGGCTGTAAGAATAATGTGAATCAAAAAAAGCCAAAAAAATACAAGGATAAAAGTCCAGGGATTTTTTTAACAGCATATGAAGTCTCATTTTAAAAAATCTTTGATCATAAAATCAAAGGGAAGGGATCCCAAAGGTCATCTAGTTCCAAACCCCTTGCCATGGGTACACTTCTCGTTAGACAAGGTTGACCAGGGCCACATCCAACCTGCAGAGGCCATTTGATATCTCTAACAAGTAATTATTTTCCTTGTAATTACCTGGAATAAATAATGCATTTGTTCCTATTCCTCAGCTCCTTCATATCCCAAGTCAAAACCATATAACTGCTGGAAGCACTCTTGATTTTTTCTGAATAGGTTTTCTATTAAAATCTACATCACTGAAGGTGTAGTAAACTCATTTGCTCAAAACCCAAAGAGGAAAAACAAGGAGTGAGTGTGATGATATGTGGGCCTATCTAGTAGGCTGCACGCTGGAGTTTAGTCAGGTAACAGTGATTTTACTGACCATATATTTTTATCTGAGGGTGTCCTCAGGCTTTTTCACTAAAGATCACACAGTATGTTATTCTTCAATGTCAGATATCAAATATACTTCTGGTCTCTTCACAGAGTATTTTCTTTAGTGTCCTTTGTAGGAGATCTATAGGATAGCTAAGAAAAGCAGAAAAAGGCTTGATAAATTGGAGTCTCAACTTGTGTCTGTGATGAATTGTCTCCAGCAACCTGGTAAGTAGGGTCATTCATCGCATATTTCCATGATTAACTCAACGTTCATTTTAGCTTTGCAGTTCACCTTTAAATATTTAGTTTGGTTCCTGTGAACAAATGTTGATGTTGGCTCTCTTGTCAGGCTGATGAAAATGTTACACAGATGTCCTTTGGTGATCCAGTACCACTAAAAGTCCTGCAAATTGCTAAATGATGAACTCTTTTCTCCATCATTCTTTTGGTTGGTGGCTTTCACTTAAGATCTTTTGCTACTCATTCTGTGTGCTCTTTTAATGCCCCTGCTCTTCCTTGATGCAGTAATGTCTGTCTGAGTACTCTGTCTGCGGGACAAAACTGGCTGCATTACACTCTTCTGAGCACAAAGTACTTTACTGGTGGCTGATGAGAACTCATGACAATGCTCTAACTTTTTTTAGAAGTACTGTATATCGGATGTTAAAGTGGATGCTTCACCAATTTTACTGGTAACTCATAAAGAACTTCTAATGGAATACCAAATCTGGGCCAAGCAAAAGCATTATTTATCAGCCAATCTTTCATTGTTTTCTTCTCCCCTCCTCCCTTCCCTTTGCCCTGGAAAAGGTGAAATCCTCTTTCTTCTCACTGATTTTCCAATCTGACTTGGTAACGAGGGCATTGTAGTCTCTGGCTCTTTTCCCTGACTGGTCATTCAAGGAATATTCTGCTGCACAAATTTGAACTAGCACTTCAGAGTTTTTGAAGATCATCAGACTGCAAGACTGTGAACAAATGGGAGAGAGAACAGTATTCACACCAGTTCAGTCTTCTAGAGTTAGGAGACTGCTTTCCTCATCTCATTTGCTACATAGCCTTACACCATCATATTTACATTTGCATAAATTATACATTTATGCCTTATTTATAATACAGAGCGTTGTCTTTAAAGGGGATAATGGGATTTAGGTCATAATAGCATTCAAATTCTTCATTCATCACATCACAGCCACACATCCAGCTGCAGAACACTTGAAAGATGAAAATTATTGCATAGCACTTAGTGTACAAGCAATGAAGCTACTTTATCAAAAAGATAAGACTGAATGATTCAAGGAGAGAGCACTTCTGCACAATACTCTTCAGAACGCAGTTGTTCTTGTGTTATTAAGAACAGGAAAGGAAGAGCCAGGAGACATGCCTGTCCAACACTCTTTTGTCTCTTCCTGAAAATTCAGAACTCTCAGCAGCACTCTCCTGGTACATGAAAGTTCTATTAGTCAGTTAGATCACCTCTATGTTCAGCATTGCCCATGCAGGTGAGGAGTAACTTTCCTCAGTGATCTGGATACACCATAAATTTTCAACATGTGGGAACACTTGTCAGTTCTTACTGATTTTTTTTGTTATCTTGATGAACTATTTTTTAAAATTCTCAATACAATAAGTCTTCCATGCCTTGGGCACCTAGCCACAGATGAAAAGATTTCACTATTTAGCAGCTGTGTAGGGTGAATGACATTCCACACTGAAATTTTTGATGGATGAATGTGGTTTATTTTCACTATCTATAGTTCCTTCAGTATCTGTGGTAGTTTTTTGCGTGACGTTTTCTAATGTCACACGGGCAGGTTCTGAAACCTGGAGTACTATTTTCATTGTCTAGGAAAGCTGAACTAGTTTTTGTGGGTGAAGTTTAATTTCTTTAGTGCATCTCACGCTTTGCCCAGCAAACAACAGAGCGCTGTGTTTGCAACATGTCAGTCTGCAATAAAAGAGCCAGCAAGTCCGCTGGGAGTAGCATGGTGCTGCATGCAATGCCAACTCAGCTCCAAGAAGCACAGCAGCTCAGAGGTGTGGCTGCATAGTCCCTGAGCTGAGCCCTGTTGAGCCTGGAGCTCAGAGCATTGCTTGCTCAGGGCTGCTTTGGTTAGTTCCTCCTGCACTTGTACAGTGTGGTTACAGAAATATTCCTCTTCACGGTAGATCAGGAGATTTTGTACTGTTTTTTAGTTAACTGTGTTGTGTTTTTCTTCCACACGCTGATTGAAAGTTAACCTTGTGTTGATTAATTGATACAAACAAACCATAATTAGCAGTGCTCCAGAGGCCAACTTTCATTGCTGGCAAAATGAGACTTAACTTCATTCACTTTTGTGGGCTAGAGCATGCTTATGTCAACACTGACTTTGGCTTTTGAGAATGAAAACAATAGAGTAATACAAAGGAGAGTGCTCTTTTTCTATCAGTGTATTAAACAAAGGATAATATTAAGTTTGGATAGTGGATAAAGTTAAGCTATGCTAATACTTATAATCAACTACCACTCTGTTGAAATTAGAAATCATGCATTCCTGAGGTTTCTAGCTATTTTTCCTGCCAAGAACATGTAGTGCTTCTACCAATTGCATAGTAAAAACAAGAGACAGACTTTCTTCCACTAAAACAGTCAGCAGTTACTGTAAGTTCACCTTTAAATCATGAACACCTTTGTAATTGATCATTTAAAAAAATACACAGGAAGTGGAGAGACTCTGTTTGATAAGGAGTGGTGAAAGCATTATGTAATTTGAGAAATGACAACTGAACAGTGTTGCTCTGCAGCGTCAAAAAACTCATCACAGAAATTAACAGGGGAGCGGGTAAGCCTCTTCCTCTTTCTTTCTCCCTGTTTCCTATTACTAAGAGGAAATTTGCCTGCTCCCCATGAAACTCTCACACTGTCAAACTGAAAATTTCTGTAGATGCCGAGCTGTGAATGCGGTGAGCATAGCCCTGTGTACTGGGTTTGGTGGAAGAATGGTGTTTTGGTCCTCATCTAAACTAGAATAATTGATTAGACAATCAGAAACACTGCCAGGATTTCCATCCTTAAGTGATTTTCAGCACTCAGCTAAACAGAGCCACAAGTGACCTGATCTAGTGATGGGAATTGTCCTTCAGGAGTCTGGACTGGACGGAACAACCAGAGGTCCCTTCCAAACAAAATTTCTGTGAGTGTATAAGCTTATACTTTCTCAAGCCTCTGCACAGAGCTGTTAGATTTAATGCGCTTCTGCTGAGTATTCTTTAAAATTCACAATGGAAAATACTTTCACATGTAGTGAAGCACATCTAATGGAAGATCATACAAAAGTGGCTACTCATCTACTTATGACATTGCAAAGTACTGCACAAGGTTGAAGAATAAAACTTTTATTAAAGACCTAGACTTTTCGATAATCATATGATTTATCAAACCTTAGGAACATATGACCTCTATGTCTACTTTTTTCTATTTGCTCTTCTTGCAGTGTAATAGTAACTTCATATCCAGTCATTGTATTTGTGTTGACTCTTCATAGGAGAGGTGATACTGTACGGTTTCTCTTTTACTTTTAGATAGACTATGCCAATGCCTGAACCTCATGTGGGATTTAAGGAATCTTCTGGATAAATCACTGGTCTCAAGGTACTTACAATTTATTTGACCTTTGTAGGCAATGTGGGACAAAACATTGTTTTTAGTCAATTCTTTTTAGCACCAAGAATGGACTTCAGAATTAGACTTGATGATCAAAAATTTCTGAGAAGCAGAGAGCTCTCCCTCTGCTATAGCAAACAATACAGAAAGTAATGTTTGTCCAGTTCTAGTCATAGAAGACTGGCAGCTTCCGGAGTCAAACCATCTGACCTTCTAATTGGAGAGTGCTAGCTTACAGATCGAGCCAAATGTTAATTTTTAGTGCTCAACCCAGGATTACAGGGCCTTTGCATATAACTTTTCCACTTAGTATAATTCCACTTAGT
Source organism: Rhinopomastus cyanomelas (assembly GCA_013400115.1). Lineage (NCBI taxonomy): Eukaryota > Metazoa > Chordata > Aves > Bucerotiformes > Rhinopomastidae > Rhinopomastus > Rhinopomastus cyanomelas. The sequence goes on along the minus strand of VXBP01008423.1, from coordinate 153,054 downwards.
ATAATTAATAACCAACTTACTTTTGGTCAGTATTTTTTGTCCTAAGTAAGTTAACAGCTTTATGAAGTTATTATTAAGAAATAATGGGCTGTCCATAATTATAGTGGTCGTCAGTTTCCATTGAAAGGCTTTATCTTTGCCACCTTACAATATTCACTCAGAAAAAAGACTTCACACCTTGGTCTCGTAATTCTGCTGTGGAGTTTGATGAAAAGCCACACCTGAGTTACAGGCCATTAAAAATCACCCATATTTCAAATTTTGGAATTCGGCTTGAACTTTATGTTTGACACCTTTCTTCTTATGAAAAGTGTCTTTCAGTCCTTAATGATGAATGGTCAAAGTCTGGATCCCACGCTTTATGCTCTGCGTGGAAAGTGGTACCATTTGTAACATAACACACTCTGTGCCTCAGAGCTACGGCTGCAGCTCACAGCCAAGCCACTGGCAGTCCATTTGAATGCTGAGGTATGTGTCAGTGCACAATTATTTAACTACATCACTAATGCTTCTTGTAACATTAATTATTTGCCCAGATATTGTCATAACTGAACTATCGTTCCCTTTACTTTTCCTTTCCTATTGGTGTCTTTTCTCATGTTTGGACCAGTTAGGTGACTGATTTAGTGATCAGTGTTCCCAAAATGATTATTACTTTGTTGTTTTTGTATGGGTTTTTAAGATTTCCATGCAGTCCCTGAATCCAGTGGGGATTTTAACTTTGTTTGTTATAATAAGGCTGAATACAAAATTGATCTAGACTCAACTTGAATGATAGGGTAGAACTCACCGTATCTGTCTGGGGAAGATAATAACAGCTGGTAAACCAGAACAATCACCAGGGAATAGGAACCTTCCCTAATAACATATTTGTTCTTCCCCATTTAGTCCCTATTGTCCTAGCATTTGATTCACAGACACACACTGAGCTATCCCTATGCTGATGTCTGTATGTGGGCTAGAAATTTGCACTCCCATCATAGTCAATGGAGATTGCGGTCAAGAGAGTCTCAGCCATGCGTTCATGCTAACAGCAAGAAGCTAACTTAGGGTTTGATTATAATTTTAAAGATTCAGTTATTAGAAGCAACAAAGATCTCTCTGATGTACTATCATAAAATTATGAAAAAATCCAGATTGAAAGGAACATCAGGAAACCATCTTTCCCATACTCCTCTCAAAAGCAGAGCCTTAGTTTAGATTATCTGGAGGACTATGAAACTAAATCTTGAATGTTGTCAGAGGAAGAGACTTCACCACTTTTATAAGCAACTTAAGCCTGTTTTTGTTCTCACAGTGATTTCTTCCCTATATCTAAGTATCTTAAAGCCACTTTCTTGTGAATCTTCTGTTCTGTCACTGCATAGCCTTTGGATGTACATTCATCTTCTCTAAAACTGGCTTTTAGTAGTAAATAACTGGATTAGATCCACCTTAAGTTTCCTCTTCTTGAGGCTGAACAAACACAATTCCTTTAGTCTTTTGTCATATGTCAAATTTTCCAGTCCTCTAATCATTTTGGTAACCCTCCACTGGCCCCCCTCCAATTTTTCATTGAGTCTCTTCCACTATAGGGACCAAAATGGATACAGGATTTGAAATGCAGCTAAAAAGGGTTGAATAAAGTTCATAATCACACTCCCTGTAAAGATCTGTAAACTTTTCACTTTCCAGTGCAGGCTGTGACGCTGTTAACTTCACTGCTGCCAGGGTCCACTGCTGGCTCAGGTGTAGCTTGCTACAAGAACTTCATGACCATCTCAGAAGATTTGCTTTTCAGCAAGTCAAACCCTTGTCTCTTCCGCTAGTTGGAGTTATTTCATCCCAAATGTAAGACTTAACATTTGTTTTTACCTCAAACTCTTCTTGTCACATTCTTTTTATCAGTTAAGATCTCTCTGTGTGGTGGGTTTTCTTTCTGGCACTTTATTTCTTGCCCATCACCTACAAATACGGTAAGGGAATCTTCAGCTCTGGGATCCATATTGTTAAAACAGACACTGAACAGTACTGAAGCTACCACTGACTTCTGAGGCACTCTGCATTTGACTGGCTGCCAGTTCAGTTCTGAGCTACCCATTAAAGTCAGAATTTTATCCAGTTTTCCAGCCTCCCTTCTCTCTCTCTCTCT
>VXBP01008423.1:49569-150851 GCA_013400115.1 Rhinopomastus cyanomelas | reverse complement strand
CTCTCTCTCTCTCTCTCTCTCTCTCTCTCTCATTAGACTGGATTTCCCAGAGCCCCATTCAGCTTGTCACTGAACACTTTCAGGGAGGCAACATCCACAACTTCTTTGGAAAACCAATTCCAGTGCCTCACCACCCTCATAGTAAGAAATTTTTTCCTAAGATTTAATCTAAATCTACCGCTATTTAGTTTGAAGACATTCCTCCTTGTCCTATCACTAGATGCCCTAGCAACCAGTCCCTCTCCAGCTTTCCTGTAGGCCCCTTTCAGGTACTGGAAGGCTGCTGTCAGAACCTTTCAGAGCCTTCTCTTCTCCAGGCTGAACAGCTCAAATTCCCTCAGTCTGTCTTTGTAGGAGAAATGCTCCAGTCCTCTGATCATCCTTGTGGCCCTGCTCTCAATTTGCTCCAAAAGTTGCATGTCCTTCTTATATAGAGGACTCTAGAAATGGATGCAGCATTCTAGGTGAGCACTCACAAGAGCAGAGCAGAGGAGGAAAATCACCTCTTTTGACTTGGTAGTGATGGTGTGTCTGATACAGCCCAGGCCTTCTGTGCTGCACTTGCACATTTCTAGCTCAGGTAGAACTTCTCCTTCAATGCCAAGTCCTTCTCCTCAGTGCTGCTCTCAATCCATTTACCACCCAGAATGTATTTGTGCTTGGGATTACCTCAACCCAGATGCAAGATCTTGCACTGGTACTTGTTGAACCTCATGCAGTTTACATGGGCTCAGTTCTCAAACCTGTCAAAATCGAAGACTTAATTTGTTCTCCATTATCCTTAAAAAAGTATTGATTTGTCAATGTTGAAAAACAACTCTTTTAGACTTGAATATGTTGGATTTGGACAGATGATTACCTTCTCAACCCTCCTTCACTATTTATGATTCACTATTTGCTTTGCTTTACTTCTGACTGAGAGTGTTAGGTGAGAGCTTTATCTGTGAAGATTAAGACAAACAATTACAGAGTTTGTCACAAACATCTAGCCTCTAGATGTTACTGGAATACAAATAATAGCAATAGCAGTGATGACATTTAACCTAACAAAGTAAATAATATTAGTATGCCTTAGTAAGCTGTTGAAAGAAACAGTAATTCTATTTAACATTTCGTGTATCCATATATGTGTCTAGATTCAAGCTGGTCATTCCAGGCTCCTTTTACTGGAGTGGAGAGAAATAGGAAGCTTTAGAGTGACCCACCTGACTGACTTTGGACATCTACCACAGGATGAGATGCCGTGTGAACTACTAGACTGGTCAGTGAGAAGCTGAAAATGTTTACAATTGTGAGATAAAACCCTTCATTTATCCACTTTAGGTCTGTGCCAAATGTAGGGCAAAATTCTTGTTCAAGTAGCAGAGAAAAAGGTGTAAAAACCTGGCTGCTCATTTGATACAGCTGTTTATACCCTGAAACGTGGTAGGTCACATTAACCCTATCATACGCCTGACCTTTCTGTGGCTTTAGTTCTAATTTCTTACCACAGCTGGGCTGAAATAAGACCACAGCAGTAGAATTATTAAATACAGCAGCAAAATAATTGTAGTGAACAAATTTAAAATGCAGAAGAGAATAAATAAAAAGTTATTCAGGTTCTAGAGCCAAATAAGTCTCTTGGACTTCTTCTAAAGTTTTAAAGAGAGCAGTGGGTCTCATACTAGTAGCAACAAAGTTCTTCCCAACCAGCACACCTACTGTCGAGCATGACACTGGAAAAAAATCAGCACCTTTAGCCTCAGCTGTGGCAGCTGCAGAACAGATGGAGTCTAGTGTTGGTTTACTCCTCCTCCACTTCTAATTAACCTGTACAACAGGGAAGGCAGTCATAATATCCTAAGTGAAAAACCCTGTGTCTCTGTTAAGGCCATTTCTCTGAAAGAGTGGTGAAAAGCAGGGAGAGCTCTATATCCTAGCAGGTATAGCTCCTGCCTTTCAACACAGAGACCACACTTTGTGTTTAAAGGAACTGCTTACATTAAGTCAATGCATCTCACCTCAAAACCTAACGCTATGACCTGAATAAAAGAATGACCTGACTCTCAGTTGTCTTGTCACCTGAGAATTTCTTATCTGGAGAAGCTTCAGTTGACTATAATAAAGTCTAAACTCATCTATAGGTGGACAGAGGAGGAAGAGGCCACAAAAGCTGTGCTAACACTCTAAGTAGTGAACTCTAGAAATTGTGAATCTGCAGGTAATCTGGCTTGAGACCAGCTACTGTGCTGTCTTATACAAACACATATGCATACATAAATGTGTGTTCTAAATGCCTGCAGATAGGAAGTTTACAGCCAAATGTATTTCAAGTATTGCTGTGTAACAAAGGCAGAGCTGATTAAATATTAAACTTGTATATGTGAAGAATAACAGCCTTTTGAGCAGCCACACATTTTAATATCCATGCATGGAGATGAGTTCTCATCCAATTTCCCATTTTTGCAATTTATAATTTTATTTATTATTTATTCCAAGATGGAGCTATTTGAGAATAAGACTCACACAGTGAGACACACTTGGTGCCTCAAAACTATACATTTTCAAATCTGAAAAACTTACAATGTATTAAAAAATAAGTAGAGTTTTGGAAATAGACGTGTAGGAAGTGAGCAAGAATTGTTTTCAAATATAATGCTCTTGTCATTCTCTTAAGAAAAAAAGTAAATTACATGATTTAATCTTGAGTCATATCAATGTTTTGGCAGATGCTTATTTGAAACAGAAAAATGTGTTTCTGAAATACATATGAAAGTTAACCAGACACATTCAGGGTAATAACTACAGATGGTGTTAGCAGGTGTTGGCCAAGCCACTATTGCAACAAATTTTATGTAATTGCCCAACATCATAATATCAGGCAATGACATCTCCATACCGATTCAGAGGTGTAGCTATTCATCAGAGAGTCATTAAATAACTGGATTTTCTCAGTGTCACAAAATTGCATGAACAGTTGTGTTGGATATGTGTACTGATCTACTGAGAAAAGTGTTAGTGTTGCAAGGCCTCAAACCTCTTTTAAGTTATGTGAGATATGCAGAGGGTTGAATTTTAAGCATAAGTCAGGTGGGGAAGAAGGAGCAGCAATTACTGCTTTAACTTCTGAAAAAACCACCTTACTGTCCAGTTTTACGTTTGAGATTCTTAACAATACACATTGCTTGCACATTCTGTGTTGTGAAGTTGCTGTGGTCTTCCGTCTCTTAATTCCCACCCTCAGATTCTTTCAGGATTCCTTTTTCCCCTACCCAAACATGCCATTACTGCCTTCAGCTTCACTTTAGTTCTCCTGGATCATTCTAATTTGCACTTGAACTTCCTAAGAGTTTAATCTCGCCTGTGGCATTCAATTTACTGTTTTACTGACTCAGACTGTTGTCAGACCCTGGATTTTGTTATTCGTTCTCTTACCTCATTGAGGTAACATCTTTCTCTTTTTGACTGCAACTTGTAAAGTAATCTAAATATGTTGATCAATGTTGATTAAGTGGATTGACCTACCCACATTCTTAAAGTAAGCTTGTATTGCACACCTTGATGCATCAGAGACCTACCGGTTTCTTTCAAGCTCTAAACAGCTTCTTGGTTTACTACAGCGTATACTTACTGCCATTGTCATTCTTGCTGTTGTTCTGGAAAACTTATGGTTGTTGGCCAAACACTGCAGCCCTTGACTAGCATAGAATCATAGAATCACTACGGATTGGAAGGGACCTCGAAAGATCATCTAGTCCAATCCCCCTGACACAGCAGGATCACCTAGACCAAGTCACACAGGAACACATCCAGGCGGGTCTTGAATATCTCCAGTGAGGGAGACTCCACAACCACCCTGGGCAGTCTGCTGCAGTGCTCTGTCACCCTCACTGTGAAGAACTTCCTTCTCAGGTTGATGTGGAACCTCCTATGTTCCAGCTTACAGCCATTGCCCCTCGTCCTGTCACTAGATGACACTGAAAACGGCCCAGTTCCATCCTCCTGACACCCACCCCTCAAATATTTGTAGACATTAATGAGGTCACCCCTCAGTCTTCTCTTCTCCAAGCTAAAGAGACCCAGCTTCCTCAGCCTCTCCTCTTAAGGGAGGTGCTCCACCTCCTTCATCATCTTCATTGCCCTACGCTGGACCCTCTCCAGCAGCTCCACATCCCTCTTGAACTGAGGCGCCCAGAACTGGACACAATACTCCAGGTGTGGTCTTACCAGAGCAGAGTAGAGGGGGAGAAGAACCTCTCTTGATCTGCTAACCACCCCTCTTCTGATCCACCCCAGGATGAATATTGTTGTGTTGAACATGATGTAAACACAGAACAGAAAGACAGTGTTTTCTCCTCTCTGAACTTCATGCACAGAGCTGGACTGAAGATCATCCAGGATCTTCTAGGTGAATCTTAGCAGGATTGGGCAACAGAGCTGGAAATGAAAGGAATTCCATCAGCTTATAGAGGGTAGAAACTATTTCCTATCAGAATTATTAGGCAATTTGACTGTATCTGGATTTTCTGGAGTAAAGAACTCTACATCACCAAGTAAATGTGTAGTTCAAAAGAGTGTTATTATGCCACAGACAAAAGTTGTGAGATTGTCTCCTCTGTGAGTGTTGCAAGTGGTTGTGACAGGTGAAACCATTCTGCCACCATAGCTGCTAAAGGGTATCCCTCTTTATCTTTTGTGAAAGGTAGGTATTGCAGAATAATAATGTATTGAAGAGCTAAATTTTTCAGGGTCTGCAGTCCTTCCTCTCAGAAGTGGCACTGCACTGGGTCAAGTAATGTGCTGGGTTTAGAAGGACAATAGTGCTGGATCAAGTATTTAACTACTTTTAAAAAGGTTTCCATGTCAAATCTCCTGCATTTTAAAAACCATTTTTATGCAGTTACATCAGCACTCCTACAACTTCTTACTTATTAAATACAGTTCCCAGTGCGACTCCCTGGCTTAAATACAACAGGTACTTTTATGAAACCTAGTTTGAGTTTTTAGTGCAGCTGTGCAGAACTTTTGTAATGAAATCCAAAACCCACCCAGTCTTGAGTTTCATTACAAATCTGAAACTCACATCAGGTTCTCTAAAGAGTTTGTCAGGGTTCACAGCTCTAAAATTTTGAGGCTGGATGAAGCAAGTCTATGCTGAGTTATGATTTCAGGTGCAAGCCAGGCAAAATGCAGCAATTTGACCCATAACTGGATAAAACCTGGCAGTTTAGGTAAAACGAAGTCCTTGCAAAGGGAAAATAAAGGATGAGTTTCATAAGCTCTTGTGCACTGAGGTGATCAGGCTTTGATGCAAGCTTGTGTAGGTGAAAACTTCATCAATAGTTATGGTAGCTTACTTTGGCTTACTCTTATTCACTTGTATCTGCTTAGCATTTGTTGTATTGAAATTGAGAATGTTTGTACAATTCCTAATCAGTCTAATAACGGGGTCATACGAATACACAGCAATTTCTCTGATCTAACAGTGCAGCCACTCATCAGGGTGTTAGTAGATTAATTGTGCAAGTGCTTTGACAACTAACTGATTGATTCTTCTTGAGAAATGGTGTGAAAACATCTGGTCCTATTTTTCCACATCTGAAAAGTACTTACATTCAAGCAACTTTAGCATGTGATCAAGAAGTGTACTGGGATTCCTTTAATAACACAGAAAGAGTTGGAACATCTACGTAGTATAAAGTGGTGGCATTCCCAAACATTAGTCCACTTCTTCAGTGCAGCGTATCAGTGTGTCATGCTGAGAGGACCAGCAATGAGGATGCACTGTGGCTCCTTGACAGACACGATTACATTGGGTACAAGTCTGTGCTAACACAGTCATGCTTTTTCTCACTCCAGTATTGCGTGCTCAGAGAAAGCCTGTGTGCTTCTACATGGTCCTTCACTGCAGATGTGAGAAAAGCAGGTTTTTGTGTAATGCGACACTAATGTTTTAATTGTAAAAATAGGAAAATATTCAAGCAGTTGCAAAACCACCCAAATAAATTTTGAGCTTAAGTTTCAACTTAAAAAGAGATTTAGATATTGAAAAGACTGACTTTCATTGCAAACTTTAGAATATCAATCACTTGCAAATCAGCAAAATGAGAAACTGTTCCAAAAATATTTGTGTTCTAAGTGTTTGTGGGTGGAATCATGGTTCTAGAAGTCAACTGTATTGATATAATGCCTTTTGGTTCAGGTCCATCACTAATTTTAGTTAACTGTGAAGAGGTGGATGCCAATTCTCATGTCTGCAGAGCTAGAATATCAGTGCAGACTCAGATTCATGTCTCCTTTATAATTAATGTATTTAAAATTTAAAAAGATACTTTTAAAATCTCTTCTCCAAGAATTATCTAAGAGATGGAGAAAGACAGTACAAAAGAAATTATAAACTGTCAAAATCCATAGGATTTACAAGCTCATCTTTATCCTGAAAACTGAGAGAGATCAATCTTCCATTTTAATCAATGTAAGCAATTTTCATTCTGGGGTTGAGAGTCACTCTGAAAAATATTGAACATGAGTTTGGAAATGTCACTAGTCTACTAGCTTGGACAGAGACTGAAGATAAAAGCATAAAAGGATGTCCAGTCCTCTGCTTACCTGGCTCATTGTATCGTAGCGGTGTCATAAATATTCCCACAAGGATGAATTCTTTAACATGTGTGAGATTTTATTCTACCTACTCTCAACCTGTAAGTTTAAGATCTAGTGACTATTGTAGACCAGAAAGTAGTGTTTTGGCTTGTGACTAGAGTGGGTGATTAGGATTGTCTACAACACTCTTCCAGGCTGCAGATAGCACATCAACATATACTGGGTTCCCCCAGGTATGTAAAGCCACCTAGTTGTTAAATAAAACTGACTGCTCTAATCTCCCTTTCAGAACTGGATTTTGAGAGATCACTACATTGCTTAAAACAAAACTATTGTATCAAGAGAGGTTCTTCTCCCCCTCTACTCTGCCCTGGTGAGACCACACCTGGAGTATTGTGTCCAGTTCTGGGCTCCTCAGTACAAGAGGGATGTGGAGCTGCTGGAGAGAGTTCAGCGTAGGGCAACAAAGATGATAAGAGAGATGGAACACCTCCCTTATGAGGAGAGGTTGAGGGAGCTGTGTCTCTTTAGCTTGGAGAAAAGGAGACTGAGGGGTGACCTCATTAATGTCTACAAATATTTGAGGGGTGGGTGTCAGGATGATGGCACTGGGCTGTTCTCGGTGTCATGTAGTGATAGGACAAGGGGCAATGGTTGTAAGCTGGAACATAGGAGGTTCCACATCAACCTGAGAAGGAACTTCTTCACGGTGAGAGTGACAGAGCACTGGAACAGGCTGCCCAGGGGGGTTGTGGAGTCTCCTTCTCTGGAGATGTTCAAGACCCGACTGGACAGGTTCCTGTGTGACTTGGTTTAGGTGATCCTGCTGTTGCAGGCGGATTGGACTAGATGATCTTTCGAGGTCCCTTCCAATCCATAATGATTCTATGATTCTATGATTCTATTATTGTCCTTAATTTTACAGCCACCAGTGAGAAAGACATGATTGTTAGTAAAGCTTGAACCGATCTGTGGACCCCAAATCCTGTCAAGCAGGCTGCCCAAATCTACATGATGATCCATAATATTGGATATTGCGTTTGACTTCCTCATTTTCCTGAAGCATTAAAAAATAACATGGTTAACAGCTCCAAATCTGTCACCCATCTTAGAAGAGATGGATCTACTTTATATTCTAAAACATACTTTGGGAATTAGGCTGAATATTATTAAAAAGTTCTTCAATATGTGGATGGTTGATGGCTGGAATGTGCTGCCCACTGTGGTGGTGAGGCCCCCATCCCCGGAGTCAGGCTTGATGAGGCTTTAAGCGACCTGACCTAGGTAGAGTTGTCCCTGTGTAGGGAGGTTGGACTAGATGACCTCTAGAGGTCCCTTCCAGCCTAGAACATTCTATGATTCTGTGAATGGCTGTTTGTCGTGACAGAATATGGAAAACTGAACACAAATCTCAATCCCCCTAGTTATATCTGGACTATTTATCAATAAGAGGATTATCAGGTGTAGGGTTTGTAGACCCTAAAGCATATTTTGGGAATGAGTTTGGAGAAGTGTGATTGTCATGTAGTCAACTCTTGGTCCCTTGGACACACAGATCTTTCCACACCTTGAAGACAAGTGTTTTGTCCCTGTGGTCAGATCAGAAATCTATTGATTCCTTGCACTGGCTTAGCAACAGTAATAGAGATAGTTTGTATGAAAAATCATAGAGAAAATCAATCTGCATTACAGTGATTAAAATTGTAATTTTAGAGAAAGCAGTATGTTTCAACACTGCATTTTTAAACAACAGAGATACAAGCTTCTGCTCATTGGAAACATAATGGAAATTAATTGTAATTCTTTTAATTGAATTTAAATTGGTTTTTTAAAAAAATTAAAGTAGACCACTGAGTAAAACATTTTGATCTATTTCGTCCCTTCTTCTGTGACAGAGGAAAAGAGGATTTTTTAATCTATTTTGCTCTCACTTGTCCTCTTAATGCTTGGAGAGGTTTTCTGTGCCCAAATGGGATAGGAATCCAGAGAGACCTGAGAGAAAACCAGAGGTATGTGGATGTATGTTGAGAAACCACAATCATTTCTTTTAGCCCCAACCCAAAATGACCCTTTGCAACTCTGGCATCAGTGGAGTGATGAATCAGCATCTTCCTATGACAGCTGTAGTCCTGAAGGAGTAGTTCCTTCTCATGTTTCCTTCTGAGCAGTAGTGTTGAGGGTACTCAGAGGTCAGATCTTGGTCCAGTTTTACTGTGTGAATCATGAGAGCATATTCCAGTCAGAACTAACTCAGTGAAAGACAGAATATTACTCGTTTAACTATATTGACTTTTATATAAACTATGAATAAATAAATACTCTGCATACAAGGAAATTTGTTTATGGAATATAGCTTAGCTCAATCACAATTTAGTGGTTCTCATACAGTTTTAGTACATTTTTAATACCTTCATATGGCTGAATAATGCTTCCACATTTAGTTTGTTCCCTTTATTCTTTGATGTACTGTACAGTGAATGTACAACAATGGCTCATTGATTTATTGCTAGTGTAGCAACTAGTTTATAACTGCATGAATCACGCAGATTGCTGAATTCACCACATGCTTTAATAAAGGTTTCACTTTAATAAAAAAGAACTAAGGCAAATATGTCCAGAGCCTGCTCTTACATTCCTTATACATTACCCTGCCTCAGGAAATTATTACTATATATTTCACAGCAGCTACAGTAGGTTTGGGATAAGGATTAGACCACAGTAACTACTGTGACATTTAGCAGAACTCCTGTGTATGCCGTTAACCCTCATGGTGTAGACTGGCACAGAAATGCTTTGGACATTGGTTTTCTTCCCTTTTGATCACTGGACTCAGTTAGAAAATTTCCTGACTAGGTATGATCCTTCATTTACTGAATGTAAGCCCCTAACATTTTGCTTGTACCCTTTAGAGGTGCTTTTGAAGTAGTTTGTGGACCCTGTGTGTTCTACAGGTCACATAATGAAAATCGCTGGTTTAGGAGAGCTTCTGTCATTTGGCTACACAGGAATGAATGTGACCAACCTCCAATTAATTGAAACAGACATGTTTTAAAAACAAAAAACAATTTCAACAGTTGTATATACTTTGACTAGCATCTTAAATTAATTATGACAATTAAATCTCAGCAACATCTACCGAAGTGGATTTCAATCTTTTCCAGCAGAGATGTAGCCAGCATGCTCCACACATCCCAACCTGCTCTTTTGCTGTGAGAAGAGGTTAATTTTTAGGCTGTTAGATGAAAACAAGCCCATACATGGGACAATCTCTTGACTTTTCCTTTATTTTAATGAAAATTTGGTTTATTGTATTTCAGACAAATAATGAAACTCTTGTGGCACAAAATGTTTCAGAATCTAGTTTGCATCAGCACTGAACTCAAACCTCCAATGGAACTGAAATCTGGGAGGGAGACCTCACTGTGGCCTTCTAGTATTTGAAGGAGCATACAAGAATGCTGGGGAGGGACTTTTTACAAGAGTTTGTAGTGATAGGATGATGGGTCATGCCTTTAAAGTGAAAGAGGGAATGTTTAGATTAGAAATTAGGAAGAAGTTACTCACTGTGAGGATGGTGAGATACTGGAAGAGGTTGCCCAGGGAAGTTGTGGTTGCCCCCTCACTGTGTTCAAGGAAAGGATGGATGGGGCTCTTAGACAGCTTGGTCTGGGAGAGGGTGTCCCTGACAATGACAGGGTTTTTGGAACTAGACAATCTTTGAGATCCCTCCTAACCCAAACCCTTCTATGATTCTGAGGAGATAAGGTAGGTATATTTCTCTTTGAAGAAACATATTTTAGTCTGCCTGTTTCCACCGGTATTGTCTCTTTATTCTTTCATAGCTATTGGAGCTCAGAATATTAAGCCAAAGTAATTTGTAACATCATTTTTTTTTAACTTCAGTATTTTGTAGGATTTTAAAAATGATTGCTGTTGTTCCCACTAGTGAACTCAGTAAAAAGGTCTGCAGCAATGCTGTGATGGTAGTGAAGGCTTTAATGTCTATGGGCATGTTATTATGGTCTCTGCTTGCGTTAGATTAGTTGTATATTGCTGCCTTCTACAAAAATGTCAAAGTTTTGATGTGAAGGGTCATAGTGAGGCAATTTATTTTATTTTTATCTGATTGGGTTTTTTGGAGTTTGTATTAGCAAGAAATAAAGTGCCGTATCTGCAGCAATGAAATGTTCTTATCCTGTAATTTTTTTACACCGAGATTTTTTCCTTATGCTTCTTTATTTTGAACAACATTACATAGAGGTGTTGTATTTACAAACAAATTAAATAAAATCCATAGGTTTTTTTGTTCCTAGTGAAACAAAAAAAGAATTTGAAACAATCGGTGAATTTAATGAAAACCAGCTCTGATATTACTGTCTTCCAATACAATAAAAAACTTTTCCTACTGCTAGATTGTCAGAACTGCAAAGTGTTTTTTAATGCCTAAACCTCAGGCATGCAGATAAACCCAAGTAAACTGGAGCCAAGGTTTGAATTTGGTGCTTGAAGCATGTCCTTAAATCTATCTTCTTCGTCAAGGGAAGTCTGTGTCATCTGAAGTTATGGACTTTAAGGCACCTCCTAGCCATAAAAGGAGCAAGTATGAGGATTTCATGCTATTCTGCTGTAGCTCAGGACCTGAGCTAGTCCTGCCTTGATAAGTCCAATTCAGAGCACAGCGGTAGCAATTGTGGACATGCTGCCTCAGGTACTAAGTACCAAGTGGCTGAAAATCCATGTGGTTCCAGCTCATCAGAATCTGACGGGCTTATTAATTCCCATTATCTCTCTCTCTCTCTCTGCCTTTATTCCCTTGGCTATTGATTGAATTCCTTTTAAGTGTTCAGGAATGAAATCTTCCATAGCTGTCCTGAAATCTAACCACAGAGTGTATGCATATTAATCTAAATGAAGAGATAAAACCACTTGTTGACAGAGTACCATTTACATCATAATTTAATAAAACTGATGCTCTGTTGTAAAGTTGTATGTGATCTGGGAACCATATTAAGCATAAAACAGGAAAATTATGTGCTAAGGTATGGTTTATGAAGCAGAATGGAAGCATACTATGTAATTACATTTGTCCTGTAATTACATAGTAATTATAATAATAATAATTATAATAATTATAATAATAATAAGCTCATTAGGTTTGGTTTTTAAGTAGAGATGGGTCATAGCAGAATCATTCAACCTGATTGTTTTGCATGGTTGTGTGGACACATCTCCTATNTGGTTGGACTCAATGATCCCAGGAGTCTTTTCCAACCAGAATGATTCTGTGATTCTGTGAAACATTCTTTGTATATCTGTAGGCAATAACTAATGTATAAAAGTTTAAAACATTGTAGCATTACCACTTAATTGCACCTCATGGGTGAGAAGCAAACAAGAGCAGAAAGAACTATTCTGCTTTGGTGTTTTCTTGAGTAAGGCACACTGAATATGTTGTCAATGATCTGCAATCTGCAAAAATAAAAGCAGTGGAGCTTCACAGATCGCTAGCAACTGATAGATCACTACTAACCTTCCTCTGTGTCCTTCGAAAATGTGTGACTGAAAGATGAAAGCATATCTGGGAAATAGTTATTCATTTGGCAGCTCAGTACACATGGCTGTCTTGGTGGCAGCCATAATTAATGTTCAGATGTATCTCTCCCAGAGCCAAATCTCCCAGACTGGCACTGTGTGCAGCCATCCTTGCAGGGTCAGTTAGGTACCTAGCAAGGGATATCTGTGAAACAGACAATCTCTGTGTGTACCAGTGTCAAAAATTAAGGCTGAAAAGAGCATTTTAAAATCCATTCTCTTCTTTGAGAGGCAGGGAGCTAAATAATCTACCAGGGGTACTGATGAGATCATGTGATGCTTTTAAGGCACTGCCAGCAGCCACTGGTCGCAGATAACCTTGCTGCAGATTTTATGTGGTAGTCTAGAAGTTGCCAACAATGTAGAAAATGACACATCAAGTGCTTCCACTCTTCTGGTGAGAGCACTGCCACTGTGCAGAAGGGCTAATGAGAGCCATAAGGTAAGAAAAAATGTGTTTACTTACACCAGGGGGTTACCTCCCAACCCCTATGTCCAAATGACCATTATGTATAATTATGTGCAATTACATGCATTTTTCGACACCTCTTTGATTGAAAAAAATATCAAGGAACAAAGATCAAAATTCATTTTCTCTTCAGCCTTATATACAAAACCACTGAATTGTGACTCATTTTGTCTTGTCTCTCTTTACAGTGCAATGGATGTAGTTTTTGTTTCTGCCTTATGACTTGATCCAAGCAACTGGGACAGTGCTCGCTATCACTTGGCTTAACCAGCACCTCACAGGGACCTCATGCTTTCTGCAATTTGAGCAGCAGCTCTAGCTATTGGGATGTTCAGAGATCGTTAGAGATTGGAGGGGACCTCAAAAGATCATCTAAGTCCAACAGCCCCTGCTAGAGCAGTGTAAGCCTACGGAATCTGATGTACCCAGACTGTCTCCCATCCAAGTATAAACCACAGAATTATAGAATCATAGAAACATTACGGATTGGTAGGGACCTTGAAAGATCATCTAGTCCAATCCTCCTGCCACAGCAGGATCACTTAGACCAAGTCACACAGGAACACATTCAGGCAGATCTTAAATGCCTTCAGTGAAGGAGACTCTACAAGTCCCCTGAGTACTCTGTTCCAGTGCTCCGTCACCCTCACTGGGAAGAAGTTCCATCTCATATTGATGTGGAACCTCCTGTGTTCCAGCTTACAACCATTGCCCCTTGTCCTATCACTACATGACACTGAGAATAGCCCAGCTCCATCTTCCTGACACCCACCCCTCACACATTTATAGACATTAATAAGGTCACCCCTCAGTCTCCTCTTCTCCAAGCTAAAGAGACCAAGCTCACTCAGCCTCTCCTCGTAAGGGAGGTGCTCCACCTCCTTTATCATCTTCATTGCTCTATGCTGTACTCCCTCCAGCAGCTCCACATCCCTCTTGAGCTGAGGGGTCCAGAACTGGACACCATACTCCAGATGTGGTCTCACCAGGGCAGAGTAGAGGGGGAGAAGAACCTCTCTTGATCTGCTCAACCCTGCTTAACTAATCCAACATTCTGTCTCTATGTCTCTTCACCCATTTCTTGTTGGTTAAATGTTGCATCTCAAAGGTGGAGAAACAAATTTGGATTGCAATTGCTTTTAGAAAAAAGCAGCCATATTGTCTTTTATGTAGAATTCAGGGCAATTGGTATGCAGATGATGCCTACTCTGGGCACAGATTTTAAAGCCCTCAGGGTCTGTTTGTCAATGCAGTAGTCTATTGGTCTGACAGACATATACAGGAGAGACGTGCCAAACCAGCTGCGTGAGGCACCTGTGGAAACCTCTACAGGCCAATCAAGGAAACGCTGCAGGTTTAGATACTTGCTGAACTGGCATTTTGGATCAAAATGTTTGGCCTAAATTCTGAAAATCTGCTTTAGTTGTGTTGAAGGCCTTTGCATCTTTAATTGTATGTATTAGATTTCAATGTTGTGTATGGAGTGCACTGGCTCAAATTTACCCATGAAGCCAGAAGGTCAACCTGTTGTTGAACATGTTTCTTCCAATGACTTGGAGCCTCAGGAGCCTCTCCCTCTTCTCTGATTGCAAATGAGAAAGCAGAGGCTTTACAAAAAAATCTTCAGTCAAATAATAGATTAAGGATGTTTTCACATCCAGCAGTAACCCATTTCTGTTAAATGTCTGTACCAGTGCTTTACCAGCAACTGTCTTTCTGCTGAAATATCTGCGCTACTGATGGATCAGGATTGAATTTCTGTGCTTTGCAACATTTGCTTCTCAGACAGATAATATATTGCCATGGAAATACAGGCCATTTCTCACCACACATTTCAAAGAGAGAGCATGGCACTACGCCATGTTATGGCTGTTAGCATCACTATATCATCCCTTCAGAGTGGTCTGCTCTGCTACCACTTTCCAAGGGATCTTTTTCAGGGCATGACACCGTGAAACTAGAGAAATGATGTTTGGCAATAACATGGGTTGATGGCAAGATATGTCAAACAGCCAAAATTGTGGGCTTCCTTTCAAAAGCTGTCCTCTGCCCCATTGCCACTGTTGATGGTTAGATTTGCTGGTCCCACCCCTAGTTTGCACAAATGGAATAGAAGTAGAGAAGCAACACAGAAGCACAATGCACACTGTGTGATGTGTGTAAAACATCCCTCAGCATGAGCCTGGCAGTAGAGATAGGCATGTAAGAAGAAGGGAAATAGTGTTCCTTTGTGAATAGAGGCCCTCTGCCCAGCCTTTGCATCACAGTGCTTAACCTGGCCTACAGCCTACATAAAGATACATAGATTATAAAGAAAACACTCCTTTCAGAATGTGATGTGAAAACTTGTAAAACATTGCTTTTGTCCACACAACATGTAGTCATTTTGGAATGTCAAATAAAACAGGGTCTTGCTGAATATCTATTCTGCCTTCTGGCTTTTCGGGGTCCAAATATAAAACTGATGCATTACGAAGCAGGGCTAAGAAATTCAGAGATAAGTAGAACAGAGAGACAGTAAATTCTTTCCTGCTTGAATGTCCAGGAATTGAAGTGTGACCTCCTCAGCATGGGTAGAGAATTGAGGAAACAGGAAGCCTTGATCTCACTCTAAGCATCATTCAAGGAGATTTAGTCAACAAGATGGATCAGCTGTTCCTTGAGCTTTTAAGGGCATAGTCTTATTACCTTCTTTCCTGCCAAGTGAGACAGTTAAAATACACCAGAAGTAACATGAACATCTCATCAGATAGGAAGACTACTTTTCTAACGTGCATAGATTGTTTTTTAACCATATTTTTCCTATAGGAATGATTATTTTGCATAAGGAAATTCTGAAAATCCTCAGTTACACAACCATTCTGTAATTATTTGCTTTCCTTTCCTTTCAGTCAGTAAACATTATGAAAACAAGAAGGATTTATTTTCTCACTTTCATACTGACTTAAATTCAACAAGAGCTCTAGAATGGGAAGAAAGCACGGAAAAGCAAACTAAACCCACTATTTTTTAAAGAAAACAGGGAAATTGTACCAACCTCTCTATTGCCTCTAGCCATAAGCATTTTCAAAACTCTGAAAATGTTTCTAATTTAACATTACTTTCTGCTAAGTACATGGTTAAAATAATAATAATCACCTGTAGTAAATGTTATTCCTATTTTTTCTTAGAGATTGATCTGTCAATTTTGTAATTGCATTTACTAGACTACATTTCTTTCAAAAGTTTTGCTAGAGCTCATGAGATAATAATCATAAGCAACATATGATTCTCTACAAACACTTTCTCTAATTTTCACTGTCATTTTTTTAACCAGAAGGCTTTCCTATACATTTTCACAGTCACATAGATGAAGGGTAAATAATGCTACCAAAGAAACACAACATAGCTACTGTGTGGGTGGTGATTTAAATAACAAAATTAAAGAGTGCTACCACTCATGATAAAAAGTGTCAGATAGCCATGGCTTGGGTTAACTCTCTTAATAACTTTGTTTGCAGATCTTGCTGAAGAAGCTGGTGTGAAGGAACCTCTCCCAAATGTAATGTTTCTGGTTTTTGCTTTTACATCCTTCTAGATGCTTGCTGCTTGCACAATCTTTCTTTGGGAAACTCAGTGTAAAGCCTGGGATATGTCATCAGGAAGAGAAAAAAAAAGAGCTGAGCAGCATTTGTCAAATATCTGTGATGATTACATTATCATATGCTTGTTATAGGATGTTCTGCTAAAGCAGGTCCACTTGCAAGGACTCTTTCTTCTCTCTCATCTTTCTGCCCTCTCCCCATCAACAAAACTATTCTACCTTCCGTTGAGTCACATAATGCTTGATGTCATTTTAATGCACGGCACAGAGCTGGCACCCTCATGCTGTGAAAATTATGTTCTGGTATGTGATGTGGAGAGGGGAACAAGTGAAAGACACTGCCTGGATTTGGCAAGGGTATCAGGAAAGGGAATGGGAGTTGGAAAAGCTGTTAGGAAATGTAGATTGGTAAGAGTGTCAAACAAAGACTGAATGGGGAGGACTCAAGGGGGGAACTTAAAGTTTTGTAGAGAATATATGAGGTGACCGGCTGAATTTGAAAGCATCCCTATCAACCGTTCCAAGTCTGCTCCTCTCTTATTTCAACTTCTCATTTACTTGTCATTTGTTACTCTGGTGGTTTGCCTCTCTAGTGACTTTTCCTGTGCAAATGACATTCCATGGCTTAAGTCAACCAAGTGCCCAGGTGCTTCCTCTCTCCTACCTTTGAATAACATCCCCTGAAAACCAGGGATCAGATAGGATACCTCATCATTTTTCTAAAGCACAGGTTAATATTTTCTTTTGCATTCAGCCTTGTGGCACCCATCCATTTCTGGAGAGGCTAACACTCACTGTTTTCTCTTACTGATCCCAGTCTTCTCTTTCAAAGACTGGGAACCTGTCAGCTGTTTTTATGATGTTCAGTTTATTTCCTTTACCTCTGACTTTCAGAAAAGCCTTCCATTTTTCTTCTACTACATTCCTCTCCCTGCTGACTCCTCCGGCTACTTGTGAGATCTAAACACTCTCTACATTTTCTTCCTCCCTCTCACCTCTACTCTCTAGTATAACTATGCAGTACTACTACTATTTGCTATGACTATCTACACTTAAGCGTGACATCTCTTATTTTTCCACCTGACTCAGAATCATGTTCTGATTCATAGATGAGAGTGATTATGAAGATCTTGAACTGGTACTCGGCTGGCACAGGTTTCCAAATATTCTGTGTTTTCATGATAAGTGTATTGGTTGTTTAGATCTCACAGAAATTACTAGGGGGCCTGTAGCATCCATATGCTTCTCCTTTCTTTATTTAGGTCTGCAGAGAATGATTTTTCAGACTGCAGACCCTCTGAGATGCATCTGTGTTTCACAGGTCAGCCCTTAAAATTCGTGATTGTAAAAAGGCTGAAGATGTCTGATAGCAAAGGTGACTGAAAATAGCTGCCCAAGATGTCACGAGGAGTCAGAGATGACTCTTTATTTCCCTTCTTTTAAAAAAAGGTTTGAAAAGGCCCTTTATAAATAAAGGATATAACAGCAAAGGCTACTTTGTAGCGCAATCCTTTATGAAAGATTGCGACTGAATGCTTAGCAGTTTTAAGACCAATGAGTAGAAAAAAGCTTATACCAGGAACCAAAGGAAAGATGTAGGGAAAAACCTAAGCTTTTTTATTTCAAACTTGTGTGACTCTTTTTTGTTTGTGGTTGCATTCGGTTATCAGTCATTTCCTTCTCTTTCAGTTGGCACTGCTGGAACTCTGATAATGGTTTATATCAGTGGCTAGCCACAGTCTATTTCCAACAGAGGCTGATACCAAACATACTTTTAAAATATGTGATTCTTTCCTTTTTAATCAGAGGACCACAAGCTATTAAACTGATTAATTTATTATTAATGATTAATTAAACAGGCATTATTTTACAGGGTCCCAACCTTGGCTCAGAGATGCTGAAACTACTAGGTAGATATGCTAGTATTTTCACTCTCAGACGTATGTGATGTTGAGGACTGAATGATGAGGTTTTGATTTTTCACATAGTTTGCCTACAGACATATTATCTGTCCCCAGGGCTACTCTTCTTCCTGTGCTTTCTCAGGTGGACAACACCCCTGGGATGCTTGAGAATAAGATTGCATATTGCAATATTACCTGCAAAGGTCAGTTGAATGAGATAAGCTCAGTCAGAGGGAGAGAGAAACTACTGGAATGAAAGTTTGCTCTGTGCTTCATTTTGTGTAATCACAAAAGCATGAAATGAGAGCCTACCTTGTTTCTCACAGATTATTTATCCTATGGTGGTTAAGCCCTGTGGGATGAACAACCTCTTTGCTTTCTTTTATGTACACCATGGCGGGGAGAGAACATCCAAAAGGGTGGAACATCTCCGTTGTCTTTGCTGGGGAATTATTCTGGCTACACCTCCTACCAGGTATCACAGTGAATACTACACAACATTAGTGGGGAAATAATGACTTCTTGGAGGAAAAATCTCAGGTTAACAGCACTCTGGAACAGTTTCAGAGAGAGAATTGTCTCCTAGATGTACTCAAACTCCAGGATATTCGTGCAGTGTGTGGGAAAAGAAATTCTAGTACTGGGCTGAATCTAGCAGTGGTACTAATTATTTCTAGAGAGAAAACAGGAAAAGAGAAAAAAAATTCAAATTTTTCCATTGGGAAATTCTTATCTGTATCCCTCTGGGATCAGTAAAATCTGGGGTACCATCAGCTTCAGGTTTAAGTGTCTGCAGTGCAAGAGGCTGTATATGTGCTGAGCATCTAAAAGCACACTGCAGTCAGTGGGGAATAGGATTTGATCCAGGTGCCCATGCAAATGGCCATACTAGATCAATGGTAGATCAATGTCCTTCAGGAGCTGCCAGATGCTAAAGAAGATGAGGGAAAATTTAGATTAGACGTTAGGAACATTTATTTATTGAAATAGTCATCAGGCACTGGAACAGTCTTCCCAGGGAAGTGTTGAATCATCACCCCTGAACATGTTTAAAAGTCACGTAGATATGGAGCTTAGGAACGTGGTTTAGTGGTGGGCTTGGGACAGTTAGGTTATCAATTGCACTTGAAGATATTAAAGGTCTATTTCAACCTAAACAGTTCTATGATTTAGGAGGCAAGCATCTAGCCCTGTTTAATGCACTCTGAGAGTGCTAAAAGTTATTTGCCTTATCATAAAAGAGATTCTTCAGCTGATCAGCTGAAAATCTGAAGATTTTTGTCACTATAACATTTTTTCATTATTACAAGTCTGTGGTTATGTATACGGAATCTGTTTAGAGTGCCTAACTGTTCAGCTGGTCATGTGCAATTCAAAACAGAGTCCTGCCTCACAAACAAAAAAGAACATGACCTGCATTCTTCCTGTGCTAGACTAAGGCATCATACAGACAATTGCCTCACAAGCTCTTTTAAAGTCTATATAAACACTGGAAGAAAGTTGAATTGGAGTTCTGCTGCTGGTGTTACTAGGATTTTGAGATATATCAGGGATAAAATAAAAATTTGAGAGAGTGGACTGAAGTCTCTTGTGTCATCATCCCTAACATACACTCTAGCTCTGGAGGAACCATTGCTCAACTCTATTCCCATAGAGTAATAAAAAATGCAAGCTGTTAGGGGGAAAAAATAAACTATACTTCTTTCTCTTGTTCTCTATCAAAAAACTGAACATTAGTTCACAATCTTGAATATCTGTCACCACATCATCTGTCTTGCTTGAGTATCAAGACACAGTGGGTAATAAATGCCCTCTAAGTGAAAGAAAGGGAATACCCCATGTACCAAATTGTCATAGAATTTTCTGCTTCATGCAACATTTTATTATGTTAAGTTGGTCTATATCGTTTTCACCATAGGCTGTTTAGTTAACCTCTGCTTCATGATATATTTGTCAACTCAGTTAAAAGAAAACTTTACAAATGGTATAAATAATGTTTTTCCCCAGTTTTCTAATCTTTAATTACCCTTTCTCTTTTTTCACCTTCCCCCCAGGTTCCTTTTTTTTTAGCTTTCACACATAGATTAGCTGATGAAGAGGGCTGGCTCCAAATCCATTTCACAAGTCATTTGAGACATACCAAGACCAACCAGCTAAACCGTGTTTTCTCCGGCTGTGTGACACAAGGTTAGTGGTTATGTTTGTCATTTGCTTGAATGTGTGGTGTGAGCTTTTCACTGCCACCAAATTAAACAGAAGAACAGTAGACAAGCAGTAGCAATACAACAACATTTTCACAGTTTCATCAGAAAAAGAATAAAATAGTCGACCAGGACTGTTGGGAGAAGTCAGATGAACTCTAATACTGTAATTGTGGTAGGCTGAGGTTCAAACCTTGGTAAAACACTTCAGTAAACCTAAAGTACTGACCTCATGCGAAATAAAGCAAAACCACACAAATTCATTCCACAAATATTTCAATGCTTTTGAAAAAACCCAACAAACTAGTAGCAACGGCAATGCTATCTTTGTGAAAGTATGGATGTTATACATTACATTATGACACTAAATTAGACACCATGCTTACCATGTGCCAACCATAGCCAGCCCTCTGATAGCTCCAGCTCAACGTTACAGTCCAACTATAATTCCATGTCAGCACAACAAAGGTCTCTATAGTAAAACCATCTTTTGATTAGACTCTTGGGGAGTTTCCAGTCATAGAAAGTGGTGCTCATTGGCTTCCATTGCCTGTCATGCTAGACCACAAGGTCTTATCTAATATTGAGCTGTAACGTACCCCATGGCTCGTGGTGGTGCTGATAATGGGAAGAGGCCTGAACCTTTGTCAATGCTGGACTTAAGGAGACTACTTTCTCTTTGCCAGAATGAGTGCCCTCAAAGTGATTTGAGGCTTTCCATGAAATAGTAGACATTGAGGGTTTTTGAGGGGACTAGGATTATTTTTTTTTTTTGCTTTAACAAAAGATTATAGTCAGTCAGACTGAAACAGTCTGTGGTCATGAAATAAATCCCTGCTCTACATTATAACTGTCAAGTCTGAGCTATAACAATTTGCAAAATTTCCCTCTTCACGAGTTTGCTTACAATGGGGACCAGGATGGTGACCTGGAACAGGCTGCCCAGGGAAGTTGTGGAGTCACCTTCACTGGAGATATTTAAGACCTGCCTGGGTGGGTTCCTGTGCGACTTGATCTAGGTGNTGCTGGACTCCCTCCAGCAACTCCACATCCCTCTTGAACTGAGGAGCCCAGAACTGGACACAATACTCCAGGTGTGGTCTCACCAGGGCAGAGTTGAGGGGGAGAAGAACCTCTCTTGATCTGCTAACCACCCCCGTTCTGATCCACCCCACGATGCTGTTGGCCCTCTTGGCCACAAGAACACATAGGTGGCTCATAGTCATCCTGCTGTCCACCAGGACCCCCATGTCCCTTTCCCCTACACTACACTCCAACAGGTCAGTCCCCAGCTTATACTGGTACCTAGGGTTGTTCTTGCCCACATGCAAGACTCTACACTTACCCTTGTTATACCTCCAACAGGTCAACACTACTCTCCAACAGGTCAAGATCCTGCTGTGGCAGGGGGATTGGACTAGATGATCTTTCAAGGTCTCTTCCAATCCCTAACGATTCTATGATTCTATGCTTCGTGAAGCTGTAGCTGTACACTCCCAGCATCTCTTGATCAGGAAATCAGGACATCCCATGATGATCTTTTGAGGTCCCTTCTAATCCCTAGTGTTCTGTGATTCTGTGTTATTCTGTATTAGATCAGTTTGACTAATTCTTCAGGTCTCTAGAAGTTTTTCTGATTCTCTTTTCAGATAGTATGATGTTGTAGACACCCAAAACTGATTGTGAAGAAAATCTTCTATAAGATAGTTTAATGGACTGCTCCCATTTGTTTTGTGGGTGTAGTTGATTCATAATCACTGCTCTACAACATTCTTATTTTCATTCTCCTTTCTGTGCTTTAGTTTTATTTCCTAGTGTTTCTATTAACCCAAAATAACTATAATCCAGTGTAAAATACATTAATATTTCTTTTTAAAAGTGCAATATTTCATTTTCATTTCTTTGGTATTCCATAACCTCCAAGATAGATCTGGAGTAATACCCGAAAACTAGACTTAGATTCTGTGCCATGTCAAGGTATCAATTCAATGCTCCTATTAGTTTAAAAGATCTTTTCCATCTGACCTAGCTGAATGTATGTTTAAATCTCAACAGATATTGATGCAATTCAGTGAAGTTACAGCTACCCTGTCTTAGTAATGTATTTTTTTTCTTGTCTTCTGTCTCTTAGGACACACTAATCTGAAAAGATCAATCGCATGTTGATTTTCTGAACTAATTGTCCATAAAAATGGTCGAAGCATCACGGTATCCCGAAATAGTAGGAATTGGAAGGGATCTCTGGAGATTATCTACTCCACTCCCTCTACTCTCCAGACCAGGTTCTCTTGAAGCAGATTACACAGGGACGAATCCAAAACAGCACAGCCTGTTCCAGTGCTCTGTTATCCTCACCATAAAGAGGTTTTGCCTTACATTCAACTTGAATTTGCTATGTTCCAATTTATACCCATTATCCCTATTGCTTAAGATTCTGATCCCAGCCTCCTGACATTTGATTTTTAGATACTTGTAAGCATTTATGAGATTTTCCCTCAGTTTCCTCCTCTCCAAACTAAACAGCCTCAGCTCATTTAGCCTCTCCTCATAAAGAAGATAGTCCAGCCCCCAGATCATCTTAGTGGCTCTGCACTGAACGCTTTCCAGTAGCAACTTGTCTTTCTCAGACTGGGGAGCCCAGAACTAGACATAGTATTTGGGATGAGCCCTACCCAGTGCAGAACAGAAGGGGAGGAGAACCTCTCTTCAACCTTCTAGACACATTCTTCTTAGTGAACCCTAAGAAGCCATTGACCTTCTTGGTCACAAGGACACATTGCTGCCTCATGGTCAGCCTGTGGTCTACCAGGACCCCTAGGTCCTTTTCCTCAGAGCTGCTGTCCAGTAGGTCAGTCCCCAGTCCATACTGACACATGGGGTTGTTCTTCCCCGGATGCAGCACTCTGCCCTTGCTGAACCTCATCAAGTTTCTCCCTGCTTGGCTCTCACACTGGATGGTAGCCCAGCTCTCTGATGTGTCAGACACTCCTCTCAACCTTGCATCATCAAACTTGCTGAAGGCACGCTCTCTTCTCGTCCAAGTTGTTGATGAGTATATTGAATAGGACTGGGACTGCTGCTGACCCCTGAAGAACACCACTAGACACAGGCCTCCTACCTGACACTGCCTCTCTGACCACAACTCTCTGAGTTCTGTCTTTAATGAAATACATGAAGTAGGATCATTTTGTTTATTATTGGGCCTCTCTCCAATGCCAGCATCCTAATATACTGGACTGACTAGTGTTGTGCATTTCAGCACTGGGAAGCCAGAAAAAACTTTGGTACTTGAGAGCTCATTTTTTGCTTTCAGTTCTATTAATGAAGATGATGAAAACTATTTGTCATGAATACATTAGGAAGGATTCCAAGTCTTGATCATAAGCTCAGTTAACAAAATTACAGCATAAAGTTAGACCAGGTAATCATTATGAGAAGATATATAAAAATATCTTGTTCTAGTGCTTTCTGCACATGTATATTTACTAATGAGGGAAAGTTTGCTCTCCTGAAATTATTAAATATGCTGATTACAATGGCAGAACACAGCTCACCTGCCCATGAGGAGATCTTTCCAGGGAGGGTCAGTGATCCATTATTGTCCCCTCAAAAATACCAGAGGTTTCATAGCAAATATGTTTCTGCATTCAAGCAAAATAAAGGTACCAGAAAATATTACGAATCCAGGATAATTCTGGTGCCACAATGCTACTGTTATTGCATCAAATGAGTGCCAAAGGAAAATGATAATATTCAACAAGAACCTAACATGTGGCCTCAATTCACTGTTGATTTAAATCTGTATACAAAGGTCATAGACAAGAAAGAAAAGAATAAAAACAGAAACAAAAAAGAAATCCCAAATAAACTAAAGCATCTAAGAAGTAAATATTACAGATAAGGTGATCTTCCTACAGATCTTCCTCTGCATCTTTTCAGACTAATGGGTAAGCTCCAGACTGGGTGTGTAGTTTTGGTGCCTAGTTTTTGAGAGTCTCAGTGAAGAGAGGCGAGCAGAGGTAACTGTCTGTGCTAGGTACCCATTGCTAAGCGGTTATGAATGAATGCACTCCTTCTCCATCTGTTTGCTAGACAATAAATATTCTGGTGACTGAATTGCCTTTGTATTTCTGTCATACACAGAACTGAACAGATTTACAAATTATAACAATAAATAATAAAATGCACCCAAATTAATCAATTAACACTCAATTTTACGTTAGTGAGTCTAAACAGCAGTAACAGAGAAAAGTGTCTGATGTGTCAGAGATGGTAGACACCTTAGGACACTTATGAGGTTCTAGAATTGCTGGTGCCAGTGAAAAGATCATTATGATGATGATCTGAAATTGTCTCCATGTCATATAATAAAATTGAATTTGCAATGTTTTGGTCTGGGTATATAGAAAAGATACAGATTAGGGGAATTTAAACTTTTCACTTACTGTAAAGCTTGATTATGTGTGCTGGAGAAGTAACTAGGTTTTCGGTGTCTGACAAGACATGATACAAATGTCTGGTGAAGCTCTGATCACAGTGCACCTTGATGTGTTCTTAGTGCGGCCAGTTCACGAAATCTGCAAGTGCCTAGAGGTTCATGGCTTCCATAGCACTCTGTGAAAGCATAGACTGATTCTAATGGTGTTGATGATTATTGAAGAACTCCACAGAAAGATACTGGTATGTAAAGGTTTTTGGTTTTTTTAAAGATATAACTTTGCAAAACCAAGCAGAAAAGTTACTTTGTGTGCTGAGTGCGTTTTCCAAAAGAAATGTCATGCTGATCCTTTTCCAGTGAAGAAGATGGGGTATTTGGGCATTGTTAGCAGTTGTGAAGGAACACTGTTTGGCAGCCAGAGGCTAGGAAGCACAGATATATTATTTGTGTTGTGATTTTAGCCAGTGTGAATTTTGTTGAGAAAGCCAGCGTAAGAGACTATTATTAATCACTCATACCCTCAAAAAGCCTGAGGAATGACATTTGTGAGTTAAAGGCAAAAGAACATGACTTGTTTTTCAGATATTTTGAGATCACACAATTGCCATAAATCATAAGAATATATTGGCCAAACAGAGAGACCCAGATAAAATTATCAGAGTCCAAGGCATCCTGTTTGATGAGGAAGAATACGTATGATTTATGGACATGCATAACTTTTGTCACGTTAGAACTGGGCTGTTATCCTCTCAGCTGAATGGAGAGGCTGAGGGAAACGTGCAGTCTGCAAAGCACATTCTGAAACAAGCTAGTTTAAGTTGTTCTGCTCCAGAACAACTCTCATACGTACCTTGGACATTCAGCCCAGCTCCACTGATGTGGTAATCACTGTGGAGATGTCAAATTACACGACAACAAGAGTTACATAGGGAAAACTTTGTTGACTGAAGGTACCTGAACTGTCCTTTTAACCAAAAGGAAGCAATTGCTGAGAGAGTTTGTAGGTACTTCTAGCCCATGAAAATGGTTCATTTGCTTCCATGATCATTAACATTAGCAAGCTGCAGTTGAGTGTTCAGGCAAGAGGAAATGTGAATTACACATGTCCCTTGTAGCAGGAGAAGATATAGAAGGATTCATTTTTCCAATCACACTGTTGCCTAGAGCCAAAGGTTCCTCTGGGGTTGTTCTGTTCAATCCATTGTTTATGTTCATCTTTTATTGGCTTTAATCATAGTTTTGTGATTATAACTAATAAGATAATTATGTTCCTAAGTACATGAGACTTAAGAGATAAAACTAGCAGCCAGGTGGGATTCATCTGACTTAATCTCAGCTGAAAGGCATCTAAACTCAGCCCTGGCAGGCGTTTTGCTCTGGTCAAAGGAAACAAAAGCACTTCTAAAGGGAAAGACTGCTCAGTTATCTTACAAAATCCTTTAATGATAGAATTCATCCCATAGTATTCTTATAACATCTCTTCCTCTACACTGACTCTAAAATAAACCTTAGAGAAGATGCCTTCTCTAAGCATAAGGTTGTTGTCTCCTGTCATCCATTTGGGTGAGTAATTTTGCAGATTACCATTAATTGATGGTAATGACATTGATGACAAGTTGTTTTCTTTACTCTGTGGTAAAATTTAAAAACAATCTCTTTCCAGAAAAGCCTGAAAAATTTAGGCACTTATATGTAAATAATAACTGTTGTAACTGTATTATTAACATTTTCTTATTACTGTTTGTCTACATAAAACCATGGAAATCAACATACGGAAAATCCCAGTGTTTGCCATTAAGTCATCTGAATACAATCAAAGTTCATAGGCATTTTCTCAAATTAGGAATTAAACTGGTATTTTTATAGATACATACCAAGTACAGACTGGTAAAAGCTGTGCTAGGGAAAGTGAATAAAACATACCTGGTGGCCTGTAGAATACATCTGCTAAGAAATGACACAGTGAGACTGTCTGTCATGCAGATATTTCTGAAGAACTCTGCTGTTTGGTTCTAGAAAACTGCCTTCAAATTTCTGTCCAAGGGTGGTTTGCTCCTATCCTAATGTGAACTATGAAAATGGAATATACATGCTATTGTTTTCTATACAGCTTTTCACAGATATTTCTTTCTTCTCCCATTGGAAACTAACTCTTCTTTATGGCTTCCTCTAGTAGAGAATATTTTACTACAAAACTGGAGATTTTATGTTATTACCAAAGGAACAAATGGATTGACTTAAAGGAAGCTTTGAAAGAAGTGATAATCAACAGTTTAATACTCTGAATTTCTCCCCAGTTATACCATAAAGTCCACTACCACCACAAGTGGACTTTGCAAGACACATTCTATGTATTTAGCATAGGTAGGTTGATCATCAAAGAGAAGGTGTCTGGCCTTTACGCCACTTTATACCAATCAGATTATTCAGTTCCTTTTTCAGATGTCATTTCAGGAAGATTCCTCTGAAAGACGTTTTTGAGTAGTCAAGAATAATATCCTTCTCTTTCAGCTTAAGATTCTACAGCATCTAAGTTAGACTATATGACTGTGTGCTTCGGTGTGTGAGCATGCACTTAACCAGTCAAAGCTGCATTGACAATCTGTATGAGAGGCAAAAAAGTAAAACCCAGATCTCCATTTCACTTCTTAATCAAAATTCTTTTTCCTGGTCATTATTTCAATGCTAGTAATTTAAGACTGCATTAGGAAATCAGTTTTTTCTAATAAAAGTACAATATTAAGCTGATACTGCCTCAACTTTTAAACTAAAATTGTGGTGTTCCTAAATCCAGACAGTGTGTCAGGAGCCAGTATGTTGTCTCAAAAACCTGTCTAAGTGATCCTGATGTACCCTGGAATCTGTAGTTCTGTTAAATTAATTCTGAGAATAGTGATTGAAATTATTTTTTTTTCCTGAAATATAATGTCTGTTTTCTTACCCTGACATACAAAGAAATCATGTTTTTTTTAGATAGTAACATGCAGTACTAAATTGGAGGGGGGTTTTCCATTTTTTGGCTTCTACAAAATGCTAGTGTTGATTCGGCCAGAGTATTATACTGCTTTAGTCTGCCGCCACCCCAAGAAGTCTGCTCCTTACAGCAAACTCTACAACTGCCACAAACCAACCAAGTGGAATGAGATTAATGAATCAGGAATTTCTGATAGAAAATCAGGGTAAAATTGGAGAGCATATGGACAACATCACCAAACTTTTAATAATTGATTAATTTCAAGAGAGAGGTGGAAATGTAGTTTATTCCTCTATCATTCTTTTATCTGATTACTCAACTGTAGATTCAGAACAAAATATGACCCTCCATTAAAATACAGTCAATACATATATTTTGAGACATGATCATTATCAGAGTGTAGAATAGTATAAATTAAAACATGTAACCTCTCAGTAGTCTTTGCCTCAGGCCAGTATTTACTATTTAAGTCTTATTTTATATTTTTAAGAAATTGGCTCAAATGTGATCACAGTTTTAAAGAGCATGTCATATCCTTAGGTAAGCTGTCCCAACATTTAATTATCTTCATCTAATATTTCACTTTTCTTTTTGAGTAAAAACATCACACACTGTATTTTAGTCACTTGATCTTGTTATGCTTTTTTTTTTTTTTTGGATCTTGCTATAAAAGTCCTCTCTTATTAAATGCTGAACCAAGTCTTTCCTCACCACACATGAGTGCTGGGCTGGAAGAGCTGGTTTTATAACACTTAGACCTATCATAAGTGGTGTCACTGTTTTGGACCTTCATGTTCAGATGTGCAAAGTATAAAGGGCAAGATGGCTCCCCTACAGCCCTAGAAGAGAACCCACTGTTGCTCAGTATTGTGAATAGCCAGGGTAATAATGCACTTGACTAACTTAGAAGTTTTGAACAACAAAGTTTATGCTGGTGTTGTAAGTTTTAACCTATGCTTTCTATCTTTTTAAAAATTTTGATGTTGTTCTGAAATTTCATTTGAATGACAGAAAACCTGGGACTGTCAAATTCTACCAGCACCTTCCTCCAGACCAGGACTTACAGGAAGGTGAAGATGAAATGCAGTGAAGATGAAATACACAAAGAAAACGAATAAAAGGAAGAAAGAAATAGCCAAGGTAACTTTCTAAAGAACTTGTCAAAGGTGTGAAAATCTTGACTTGAAAACGGTAATAACCAGCAGCAAAGCTGAAGATCTGTAGGAAAGTAATTCTCCAGAATTATCAGAGAAAGAGTGAAGGGAAGGAGTGAATTTAGAAGCAGAACCTGTTGCCACTAAAATATAAATCCAACGTCCAACTAACAAATAACTTCCCAAGAATTTTGAAGATTAGGTAGTTTCAAACCATTCAGGATTAGCTGTGACTCTTTAAAATGTTCACCAAGTTTTGTCCAATAAAACAAAGTTCAGAAGTGGTTAACTTTTGTAATTTTAAATTTTTTCCTCTTACAACATAGAAATGGAAAATATAAAGCAGGTTGGTTAATTAAAACCAATGAAAATATTATAAAAATAATTGACAATAAAAAAGAGGAAGGGAATTACTTTAGGAATGTTAACATACATTGTGTAGTGGGAAAAGGCAAATATAAGCAGCATATCAGGGGAAAATGTCCTGGCAGAGTGATCCACAGGAATGTGGAGAAGTGTCAGAAACACCATAGCTTGTGATATTTAAATTCATACTGGAGAAAGCAGGAGAAACTGTGCTATTGGGAATGATTTTATATTAACTGAGGCATTGATTCGTTGACTTAATGGATCTTTTCTGTATCTGATTTCTATTAGTCTGGGATTCCTAGCTGTTTTTTCTTCCAAAGCCTCTTCCAGTCTTTGGATTTCTTTCTTTAATATCAACTAAGAATACCAATTTAACCTGTGAACCATTAACAGAACTTTAGTTTTTCTTAAGAAAATATTAAATTGGCAGGTGATTAAAGCTTTCCACTTCTTGTTCCTCTTTAAAGCTTAAAGTAAAAATGTCTGTGAGTGTAGCTGAGACACCTGAGTAAGTTCTGCTTGAGTAAAACACAAATTCTTGCTCTTTGCAAGTAATGAAAGCAAAGGGTTCAGAAGTATGAGAAGACCGATAAATACATATAAAGGATTTTTTCTTGATTACCTAATCACTATAAATAGATTCTGTCCAAAATTTATTACTACACAACAGCTACTTGACTTTCTGTCTGTGGAAGGGTCTCCTTGTGATTTGCAACTGACTTTCGCTTGAGCTAGTTGTCAAGTAGTTTCTTGCTGTGTTTGCTTCAGCTCTTTGCTGTTCATAGACTGCTGCTATTGCCCACCACAGCAGATAGATAAACTCTGCTGCCAGTGTTCCCTGAACTGTGTTTTATCTATTGAATCTTTAGACAGCAACTGTTTTAATGTTTGTCATCTTAGTGAGGAAGCATTACCCCCAC
The DNA here is from genome assembly GCA_013400115.1 of Rhinopomastus cyanomelas. Taxonomy (NCBI): domain Eukaryota; kingdom Metazoa; phylum Chordata; class Aves; order Bucerotiformes; family Rhinopomastidae; genus Rhinopomastus; species Rhinopomastus cyanomelas. Next base: position 120,665 of record VXBP01008423.1, on the reverse strand, counting down.
CCCATGGACCACTACTCTACGTGAGAAAGGGAGCCCTGTCTAACTTTGGGTTATCAAATGAGTGCTGACCTAGGGTGCAGCCCAATACATTGGCAATTCAAGTGCCCATCAAATTTAATGGACATGGACTTTGAGCTGCAATTGCTTGAGAGTTTGAACAAAAGAAAAATTATCATGATGTGCCAACCGGCTTTGTTCTTACAGTCTGTCTGTCCTAGGCACTTCATCACTTTTAGGTGGATTCACTACAAGTTAGTGAATTTTTAGGGAGTCAGATTATTTATTAGATTATTAGCCTGTGGAGAGTGAGCTCAGATTCTCTGGTTTATGTTCTGAGAGGTAAACTCTCTTCCAAACAGTAATATCTCAAAAGCATTTTGATTACGTGTAGAATCAGAAGTTTGAGTGGGTTCTTATTTTACAGAAAACAATGATCGTTTTTGGGACAAACCACAGAATCACAGAACGTTAGAGATTGGAAGGGACCTCGAAAGATCATCCAGTCCAATCCCCCTGCCAGAGCAGGATCATAGGTCTCAAAATACCTCGTTTCCTAACTGTGGTTTAGTTGTTGAATATTAATTCATAATATAAACCCTCTGAATGTAGGGAATTAGGAGTAAACTCTGGCCATAGTCAGTTTTTCTCAAAACCACCTGCTACAAGGTTTGGCATTCCGGAAACCAAAGCAGAACCTAGGGCCACTGTCATGCCCTCCACTGTTCCCTGCCTATGGAGTGTGAAACCTGCCTGTTGCACTGAGGCCAGGACCGGAGTGATTTAGTAGATATAATGCACTTATTTTGTCAGGTTCTAAAAACAGGAAATCAGCTGTAAAGTAGCAGATTACAGGTTGCACATTGTAGAAGCACCAGAGGAAAGCCAGGCAACGGACTCTGCATAAATCATTGTCTTCTTCAGTGAGAGCTGGATATGTGCACTATTCACCAAGTTCATGCGAGAGACGATTATTATGCTGCCATCGGGAACTCTTTAAATGCTTGGGAACATGTAGACATGACTGAAAACATGGATGTAAGAAATGGAATAATGATTCTTGTTTTCTAACATACACTTCTATGATTCTATAGTACACCACTGCATGTTCTGTTTCTTATTTCTTTAGATGCAGTGTAAAAAAGTGGGAGAGATACTTCCTATTTAAATCAGACAGCAAAAAAATAGTTATTAGGAAGAAAATCTGAAATACATATAGATGTAACTAAGCTTTGTTTGGTCTTTTCTCCCGCCTACAAGCAAGGTTAACAACACACATGAATTCCAGGAAGTATAGAAAAATCAATCACACATGCTTTTGGTCAGTATGGTTAGATCTGAACTAGTAAAAGAAGCAGCAGCAGGGACTCTCCTCTGGCCTGAAAGACAACAGTGATGATCTGGTTAATTCTGTGTTTCTAAACTTTTCTATCCTCCAGAAAAGGGTAGCTGACTCCAGCTACTTAATGGGAAGGATTTGCTGTCACCCTGTTGTTTTACCTGGGAATCAGCCTGAGGAGTGTTGTTTGGTGCAAGCCTTGTGCATGCAGGGACCATTTGTACTATAAAACTGGACTGACCTTCCATGTCTTGAAAGTGTTTGATTTAGCAGCAAAAGTGGGTACAAACTCGGTTCACTAACCTGTGCTCAAATCACAAATGCACAACCCCTGTGCTGGGTAGCTACGGCTAGCATGAACATTTATCCTGTGTCTGCAGCCACTGCTGCTTGTCCTGCATGGAAACTGACAAAAAAAAGAGAGCTCAATTTGAGTAAAAGTTCAGTGGGATCTTCTCACTTAGACATCTGTGTGTCAGCTTCTCCATCCTACACCTTTTGTACCTGGGAGGGAGAGACAGTTGGGCTTGATGTTCTAGCCTCTCTGAGCAGTCTGTGTTAGGATGAGATAGGTCACACCTAGCAAGCACCCAAGTTCACCCAAGGGATTGTGCAGTGATAAGGTCAGATGCAGAAGTTCATATTTCAAACACATCTGTTTGAGCAGATCAGTTTCCTCTTTCCTGCTTCCTTTTTAATTTGCATCCTTTTACTTCTATCACCCTCAAATCTCGTTGCTGCATCTGAGAGAGCACACAGGACTGCAACCGGTGCATAAAAAGAGCTGAGTTACATAGTTAACAGCTAAAAGTTGTGTTTATCTACCCAACCTTGTCAAAGCTGTCTGTGCCTGTTAGACTTGCAGCACTTCCAATGTGAACTACAGTTTTATGGGGGGATATAACATGCTCTCTGCCCTTTTACACTGGTTCATCCAAACTTTATCTATAACTGTTACATAGATTTGGAAGTGAAAAAACAAACGTCTACCATCTGCTCTGTGTTATTTATGATGATTTCTCCAATTAGGCCCAATTAACTTGCTGTCAATGATTAAATGTAATGGATAATAATAACTTGACTTCATCATTACCACTAGTATTATTAGCTCATTGATTGCAATAATTTCAAAAATTACCCATCAGAAAAAAATATGTTTAGCACCTGGTTTGTCTGTTCAGGAACATCTGCTAGAAATGTGTGATGTATGTGGAATTTAATGTCACTTGATGTGAAAGGGAAGCATATAATCTGCACTTTGAGAGTCAGTGCTGGCACAAATTTATCATGAGACAATGAGAAGATCAAATAAAAATCAGTTCAGAATTTATGGCTGGACTCACAGAACTGTCGTTACAGGAATGGAGCTATCGTATATTTACCAGACAGATTTTTCGTGTCTAGCAAGGACATAGTTCTGTTCCAATGATCTGAATTTATGTGCCTACGCCACACTATAACCTGGCCTCATGGATGAATTGAGTGGATGCATGGTTTGATAGATTCTCAGTCTAACTTCAGCAGACTTTCGCTTGCTGCTTGTCAAGGAAAGAGGCTTTTATACAAAACCACAGGTCTAGATTTTTTGGTCTATTTGGAATCTTGCATAGAAGTTTTACACTGATGGGCTGGATCTTCCTAAGCGTGGCACACAGCAGGTGAAGGCAGCCCTCATTTCCCTTCCTGTCTTGCAGTGAAAGTCCTCTCTCGCTGTGCTCCTGCATGACAAAAATGCAAAACAAATCTGTTTGTCCATGATGAACTATATTTGCCATTTCCTAAGTTTGCCATGTGTTTTAGGTCAAGCGTCTTATAGTTGCACTGTTCTGGTTTCCCTGTAACCATATGGAAATGCAGCGGGATAAATGCTGTCTGAAACAGCTCTCAACAGACTTTCTTCAGACAGTTAATGACTCCCCAATTTTTAAGCCTGCCAGTTAGTTCTCCTCCCTGCAAACAATTTTTTCCTTCAGTACCATGAATGCTAATTCTCCCAATTCTCCTCTGATTTACATCCTTTAGTGGGGATAAGGGAGTTGTTTAGAAAAGCAAACTTTGTTATAATTGGGATTCTGCTAACACCACCTCGAAGCGTTTTACAGGTACCTAAAACCCAAGTCTTGGCTTATGATTACTGAAAATTGAAAAACTTGGAGGACAACTAATAAAATGTCTGGATGTTATTTATACACTGTATGTCTGCTTATTGACTTGCCAGATCTGAGAAACATTAATTCTGATGGTGTATTTCTGACTGGAGCAACACTTTTTATTTTTTTAACTTAACCCAGTCTTGGAAAAACAAGTACGATTTTGGCTAGTCTCACCTTTTTCTAACATTTCTTTGCCCATTTATCCCCATTTTGCCATCTGGTATGAAAATTAAGGGCTTTTTCCTCCTGAAAAAAATAATGTCTTATCAAATTTTCATTATTTGGCTGTTTAACAACATGAAGATTTGTAAGCTCATGCTTGTTCTGTGTGATTATTTCATTGGGTAATTGGCATAGCCTTCAGGAAATTCAGTAGTCTAGCCTTTCAGACTCTGATCTTTTCCACTGGTGGTTCCTATGAAGTATTGAACTACCAGAAGCTGAACAGTTTCATGGATATTGTTTAACAGCTTTCTGTAATGCAAAAAATTGAAAAGTTTCCCATGCAAAGTCCTGATCGGTCTCTGCCTCCGATGCTCTGCAATGCCTATCACATGAATGGGAAAGCCAATTCATAGGTCTTCCAGCATCTTCACAACTCAAATGTTGCTTCTCAGTATTTTCCACAGCCTGTCCCTGTCTCTGACACTATCTGTTAACTGTCAGGTCAGATTTTCACTTGTAAATTGGCTGATTTACAATAGAAGAAGAAAAAACTCCATGTATTTTAAACATGCAAAAGAATTTGTGTAGGGTTCTGCTGCCGTGTAGGGTTCTGCTGCCGTGTAGGGTTCTGCTGCTGCCGTGCAGGGTTCTGCTGCCGTGTAGGGTTCTGCTGCCGTGTAGGGTTCTGCTGCCGTGTAGGGTTCTGCTGCCGTGTAGGGTTCTGCTGCCGTGTAGGGTTCTCATTGTAAGATAAGGAATTTTTAAAAATGTTTGCATCTTGAAAGCCATGTCACAGAAGGAGGGAGGAAGCTTTTCTCAGTGAGATGCTCATCATTCTCATCCAGTCAAGCTGTTACTGTTTGACTGCTGTGCCTGATCCAGACCAAATTCACGTGCCTCAGATATGAAATCTTTTACTAAACTGGACTAAATGTAGATTGTTTTTGCTGGAAATGCAAAGGTGGTCAATAGACTGAAATTCAGCCGACATTGCTTTAGCTCTGTTGCCACTGTAATGACAGTAATGGAAACAAAGGTTTTGTTTTTGGGAAATATTATATTTTTATCTGAAACAGATTTATTAAATGGAGCTAAACACACAATATTTAAAGAAAAACAAACCCACAGCCAACATGTTGTCTTCAAAAATCATCAGCTATCTACATCAATAAACACCAAACATTTCAAAGTGATAAATGTGAATGTATACTTGGGTCAAGTAACCAATTTGGATAGTTTTTCTCTGTTAGCCCCTCTGCACTGGTGTACAAAGGAAAATCCACAGGGATTATACAGAAAAATATTGACAAAATCAACCCCAAACCCTGCTGCATCTTGGGAAACACAACTTGCATTAAAAAGCTATGATTAATAATGCTTAAGGTTTGTATTCCTTCAAGGATAAGCACAGAAAACAGGTGCTATGAGATGCATTTCATGTAGCAGCTGGAAAAAGGGTCTTTCTTCATTAGGAGTCCTTATTCATCTGTTTGGTAACTCTGCTTTTCAAACAGTTTTTAGGCCTAGATTTCCTCTCCTATTGGTCTAAATGCTCTTTCAAATCCTCATCCTGCTTCACTGCAGTATGTGAAAAGAGTTTCTATGCACTTTCTGCTGGAGATGGGCTTGTACTCTGTTGGGAGATTGGAGCCTGTGAACTCCATCCTGCCCAGTTTCCCGGTGCACCAGTCATCACTCTGGAGGGTGATGCTGGAGCAAGCTGGTGAACAGCTAGAGATGTTCTCCTGTGGGAGACAGAACTATTCCTAAAATCTGCCAGAGAAACTCGTACATGCTGGCAGGATCAGCAGCCAAATAGCTCACTAAGGAAGGTTTGTCCTGTGACTCTTCAGTGAAAGTTTATTCCTATGTCATCTAATGGCAAGGTCCTCCGTAGGATATCTTGTCCCTCTCTGAGAAGCAATTTAGGGAGTTAAACATATAGTGTGTATTTTGTACTTCCATAGTTATTCCTGATAGCCTTTTATGGGGAAGTAACCAGGTGAACAGAAGATGGCAGAGTGGTGAATGCGGTCTATCTTGACTTCAGTAAGACTCTTGACACACAGAATCCTCACAGCCAAACCGAGGTAGTGTGGACTGGATGATCGGGTAGTGAGGTGGATCATGAACTGGCTGCAAATTAGAAGCCAGAGAGTAGTGGTCAATGGGACAGAGTCTAGCTGGAGGCCTGTATCTAGTGGAGTCCCCCAAGGCTTGGTACTGGGATCAGTCCTATTCAATCTATTCATTAATGACTTGGATGAGGGAGTAGGGTACACTGTCAGCAAGTTTGCTGATGACATAAAGCTGGGAGGAGCAAGCTGTACTGGCTGCCATTCAGTGGGACCTGTGTGACTTGGTCTAGGTAATCCTGCTCTGGCAGAGGGATTGGACTAGATGATCTCTCGAGGTCCCTTCCAATCCCTAATGTTCTGTGATTCTGTGATTCCCACTCCACATTTTCACAGGACTCACAACTTTGACACCTTTAACCTCATAAAAGCTGCTGCATTTGTTATCTCTGTTTAACAGAAAAAAACTCTAAATGCAGTAGAAGAACTTACTCACTGGCACAAGGTGGTTCTAAGCACAGCTGCAAAGAAAGCCCAGGTGCCCTAATTTTTCAGTCTTCCTCAATGTATTTTAAGCTAGAGGATCTACTGTTTTTATAGGCTGATAACTGCTCAGAACACTCATAAGTATGGTGGTTTATCACTACTTCATAGACTATCTAGGGACCCCAGTCTTTACTGAAACCCCATTGTACTCAGTATAAGAAACAGATAAGAATTATTGTTATTCCAAAGACTGAAGCATCTAATTTCAAACAAGCTTTAGTGGGAGAAAATCAGAATGGATGAACAGAAGATATAAATCAAGACTGCATGACTATATGCGTTTGGAATTCCTCAGCAAAATCATTTCATATTTTCAAGTCATTGAAGGTATAATGATGTACTGCATAACCAACTTTACACTCTCAAAATTCATTTTATATTTCAATACTATGTCTAATAGCTTTATTCTGATAGAGCTGTATATCTGTATTACATACAAGCGAGGACACAACCTGACCTCACAGTTAGTCCAGTTTGAGCTCTTTTCTAATTTAAAAATGTCCTAACCTTTTGTTTATATTCTTAAATGACATTTCTGCCCAGCGCACAATTTTGTCTACCTGTTCCTATCTTATCTTACGCATTCTCAGTTGGTTAACTGAGGGTTGGTATTCATGGCCATTACATTCCCTCTCTCTTACCACAAGGCTGTTTTCTAGCTGCAACTCCAGCACATCATGTCTGTTTAGTAGCGGCAGTTACAGTTAGTTGAACATAACCTGCTTGATTTCACACTGCTTGCACTTTACCAAACCACTTTCCCAGGTGTTCTTCCTGCTGCATAGTTTAAAGTTTCCAAGGTTTCCCTTCCACAGATGTTAAAATCACTGATCTCTAGTTTCTTGGTCTTTCATCTCTTGACCCCTTTTAAACTAATGGAGTTACATTTGCCACTTCCTAATCCTCAGGCATTTCCTTCATTTTTAAGAATGTCCGTTTGTGTCGTGCAATTTACTAATGCCTGTGTAATCATGTTGTTTGTACCTGGCACTATCTGCCATCAGTGCTCTCCATTTTTCTTTTTCTGATTTCAAGTGTTGCTTGGAAGTCTAGATGTCTTCCTTTTGTCTCTAAAGAATGGATCTCTTGTTTAGTCAGAATATTGTTCCACCCTATTCCTCTAAGACAAAATTGAATGTTTAGCAGGTCTTTCTGTTCTCTCGTGCCTCAAAAGGTAAGCTTTAGTTGCACGGAGGAAGACAAAGTTGCAGAAGAACGTGCAGTTCCCATACATTTTGTTAACCTCCGTGGGGCTTGAGCATTTCCAACATGACTCCAGAAACATGAAGCCATATGAAAAAAAATTGTCAGCCTGATTAAACCCTGTGAGATAGCCAGCAGTTAAGAGCACTTAGGTAACACATCGAATAAATAGTCTCTCTGCTTTTCTTGGGTTTCATTTCTTCCAGTAAGATCTTGGTGATGGAACCACTTACAACTCATAGACCAAATCAAGTGCTCTGTTAAACTGAAGCCCATGTGTGCTGAAGGGAAACGTGCTGGTATATTTTCTTTGATAATTGAAACACTTTCAAGGCCACCCACACCTTCAGACAATTAAGAAGAATGTCTCTGAGCATTTTTAGACAGAGTTTTTTCCCAGACCATACAAATGGGATTTAAGAAATACGAGCCAACAAGTTCCAAGAAGTATATTTTGACTTTTTGTTGAAAGCTGTGAAACATTTTCCCACTGACAGTTTTCTCTTGGTAGTTTAGAATCTTGTCTTCCCTGGTTACAAGATGCTTCTAACCTATCTCCTCATAAGCAACATCAGGTAGCCCTAAGGGTTACATCTGCAGAAGCAGTCTTTATCTTATATGAATCGTATCTTTTGGCTTCAGCTGCTAAGTTCTCAATAACTTTGAAATCAAGCTTTCTCATTTGTGATCCGTTCTGTTTCAGAAGTCTCTGTTCATGTGGTATTTCACTGGAGTAGGTTTGGACACTCATACATCTTCTGGACGGTGCAGAACACCGAAAATAAATAATTTTTTCCCATGTGTTTTGGGAGTTTCATAGGCTCTAAACTGAGTGACAATAATTTTTTTATCTAAGATTAAATATGTATTGAAATTTTATTCATTATGAACTTACCTGATTCCCTCATCATTAAGGGCAAAAAAGAGGATCTGACATTTAAGTTAATTGGAACTGCTTACATTCTAGCATTACTAAGCAAGAGAAATGTAAAAACCACAAAGCTTCAAGGAGAGTTGATGTAGTTATTCTGTTCAAAATTCCCACAGAAGCAAAGGTCTTTACGTGTAATGTAGATCATGAATATTTTTTCTTTCAAAGCACTGTCACAAAAGCTGGTGACACTGTACATATTCTACTGCAACACTCAGAAACCCAGAAATTTCATCTTTCATGGTACACTTTGCATTGAAGAAAACCCTTAGAGAGAAGGAAAGTGCAAGAGAAAATCCAAAGGAGTTTTTATGCACTTACTTTAGACTACTTGTTGAATTTCTACAACAGCTGAAGACTCTCCAATTCCTCCTTACTAGACTGAATACATTGCAAATGTCACCAATTAAAAATCAATAACCTGAATAATTATCAGTCCAAAGACTTGTAGTGGTAACTGAAAGTGAGGACTGCCAGGCAGGTGTTAGTACTATAATATTTTACCAAGAGGGCATGAACATACTTTGGATAAAATGGAGCCAAAAAGTGGAGAAATCTAACAGTGTTGTGTGAGGTTTTGGTTTGAAAAGGATTTGGTCTGGATTCATGAATGAAAAAAAGAGGTTTGGGAGACAGTTGTGTTGTAAAGGTGGTAGGAAAAAATAAGGGGAATAAAAGCAAGTAAGGAAAAATTTGAAGTGTGAGCTAGAGGCAAACTGTAAAGGACTTGATAAGATTTATGCACAAATTTTATCTGAGCTGATTGAAATATTAGCATTTAATGGTGTCTTACAAAAAATGTAAAGTACTTGAGTGTATGTTTAACTAGATTTCATATTTCTTTCAAATACCGTGTCTGTGAATGAATCCTTTCTGTATTTATCTGTAACCAGAACAAAAGGTTCTAGGTATATAGCACCTACAAAAAATACCGTAAGTTCTTACTCTTTGGTTTCCACTGTTTCTGAGTTTCCGTGACCGCATAAATGATAGAACCAAACATCTTCAGCGATCATTTTGATACCACCAGCCATGTGATAAATACATGGTCATTCTGTAATTTTAAAAAAGTTAATTATCATCTATTATCTGAAATTAGAATGAACAGAATTCATTTTATAGTTCACAACTATACTCTATATTACTTCATTATTTCAACTGATGTTATTCTACTATTCTAATTAGTATTTACATTATTAGTGGAATTATCACAGGCTTGGTTTAATAAAGGCAGTAGTGTCAGAATGAAATGTTCTAACGATGTGAATGACCTGACATTGACTTTCCTTTTTCAGAACAGACATATGCACTGAAATATAGCCACAGATAACACGTTAACTCCTGCCCACGGTAGGGGAGTTGGAACTGGATGATCCTGTGGTCCCTTCTAACCCTGACTGACTGTATGACTTGGTCTAGGTGATTCTGCTGCGGCAGGGGGACAGGACTAGATGATCTTTCGAGGTCCCTTCCAATCCCTAATGATTCTATGATTCTATGAACTGCTATAGGTCATTTCTGAAAATGAAATGCAAATGAAACACTTTTGAATGCTTATCCTTTTGCATAGTTCCATGGAGTACAGAGTCTAGAAACCATTTTGCCATTCACTTTTCACATTTGTTTTCTCATTAAAATACTGTCAAAATGCTAGTGCTCTAATAGCTGCAAGCAAATACACCCATTTCTTTTTCAACTGTATTTGGTGCTGGTGTCTCCTGTCACCCTCCCTCTTGCCTTACTTATTTCTTGTCACATCTCTACAGCCCCTAGACCATCCGGATTTAACTAAGTCTCTGTAGCTCCCTGCAGAACGCATTCCTCTGTCAGCACATATGCTTCTCATTCACCAACATTGTTATGCATTTGATTTCCCCCCCTTCCTTTTTACTGCCACTAACTTGCTGGCATTGTGAAAAAAGAATACCTTTAAAGGCCCCGAAACACTGTCATTACACAATCCAGACAGCAACCCAGGGTGCAACCAGCATCTTGCCACAAGTAGGAAATGAGAAATTCTGGACGGTAACAAGAGCCATTGAATTATTTACAGAAGCGTAACGGAGGCTGTTTAGCTCAGGTGTTTCGGTAATGGCAACCAAAACATGGCAAAAGCAGAGCCTTAGACGCTGCAGCTTTTCCATCTTTCTCTCACCTCAATGTGTGAATCAAATGTAATCTTCAAGAGGGAGCGGCAGTAGCTCTCACGAGGTACCATTCCAAGGGTGGCATTTATGAGTGTGTGTGCCATGCGTGCTATCTGTCGTGCTGTTACCTGAGTATTTTTGGTAGCTGCTTGATTCTAGAATTTCCTCGGTACCCTGCACAGTGGATCCATTGTTCATACATACCAACTTCTCTAAGGAAGCATCATTTTCTTCCAAATATTTTCAAACAATCATTCAGAATTGCTTTAATATTTTAGCCTCTTTTCTTTTCTCTAATAAAAAGAAGCCAACCCCTTCTGTGAAAAGTTTTGCTTAATAGAAAGGACAGTTCACTCACTCTTGGAATCCTACAGACATGTCACCTTTTGCAGCACAGCTGCAAAGCCTGAGGGACTCGAGAATGTGAGGAGAAAGCCAGTCTGGGCCCCTCTAGCTTCAGAATAGCTAGGATTTCACCCCATGTGCCCTGAAACTGGAGGTCATGGCCAACGTCTGCAATATGAGACTGGGATGAGGTCACTAATCTAATCATGACCTAAGCCCGTGCTGGAATTCCTGACTTTGGAGAGACAGATGCAAAAGAAACCAGTTTAGGAGGCCCTAATAAACCAAGGAAATGCATCACAGTGGTGTCCTCATGGAACAGATTTTTTATATTCATTCAAACTGCCTTCTCAGGAAGATTCAGTAAAGATGCTGGTCTCTCTCTGACTCAAAACTTCCAGGAGAAGAAGTGTGACTTTGTCCAGTGAGGCTGAACTTGCGATGAAATATTTTAGGATGACAGTTTTCTGTTTCAGTGTAATTATACTCTAGTTTCTTCTAGAGCCTTCAGTACCAGGATAACATTCACTATGAAAAACAGGAGCTGTTTCAACTCTGAAAAGTATACCTAAATATTTTTGTAATTTAAATGCATACAAAGAAAGAATCATCTCTTTCTTACCAGGGGATTGGACTAGATGATCTTTTGAGGTCACTGCAATCCCTAATATTCTGTGATTCTGTGATACCCAGTGTCACATTCTTGTCACTGTTTATTCAGTTCACAGACTCTTGCAAAAGCCATGTAACTGTGTATATTCATTCTCAGAATGGCATTTTTACACTACAGATTTATGAAACAGCCTTACACATGAGGCTTTAGGTGATCTTTCTCCCATCCCTACTTCACTTGTGGGGGAGATACCAATGGAAGATTTGATGATATTTCAAGTACTGCTGAAACACACATGAAGATGCTGGGAATGGGCAGAGTATAGGGGGAAAAAAAGAACAGTAGATCCTTTACTGTCATTGATGCACAATCTGGGGAATTGTTTGTAAAACTGTGTCAGATAAAAGTGCTGGGTTGGTTTTTTTTGTTTCTTTAAAAAACCAAACAATAACAACAGATAAAACCCCACAACCAGTCTCTGGTATATATTTTGATGCACTTATGCAGAAAGTTCTAGTATTAGTTCTTTTTGCTATCAGAAATGACTAACTGACCACTTTCAGAGTGTACAAGCCCTACAGCTGTGAAGACTGCAATAGAAATGCTTACAACTAAACCAAACGAGTAAGTAGACAGGTACAGGAATTCCAGTCTCCTAACACAGGGAAAATCATGTTTTCTGGGAAAATATTGTGACATGTACAGAAGACAGCCCATGAATTCCTGTAATATTACACCATGATCCCTTTTTTTGTCTTTTAGTTAGCAATATGATAGTGACACTGAATAAAGAGAGCACGTTTTCTCTAAGTAACAAAGAATACTCACCCAATTAAAGTATTTTAAAATCTACATGAGGGCTGTAATTTCTGGGTATATTTATTATTTCTTCATGTCAACAAAAGTGTCTTTAAATATAGAAGCGCATATTTTTGTCCTGAGAAAGCAGATTTATTTTAAGGCCATTGAAATGCGCAATGAAGAGGAGAAGTAACGATATCTCCACGGGACTTTTTATTTTTGACATCTGGTTGTGGTCCGTTGGGAGAAATGTAAGTAACAGTTTACCACATGGATTACAAATGTGCTGAATTGCAAGAACGAATATTAAATGAAAATATCCATAGCACCTGCAGCTTGTCCAGGAGAATTCCCCTTGTGTGTTGTGGGTGGGTTTTCTGAAAAACCCCTAGTGAGATGCAAACTGCAACTGCAGCTGCTTGTAGTAGCTGCTAGTCTAGTGTTACTGAAGAGTTTGCAGATTCTTTTCCCTTCAATGAATCAACATTGATCAGGGCTGCCAACACACTAAAAAAAGAAAGAGAGGGAGGAGGAGGAGAGTTGAGGGGAAGGATTATGGTCATTAGGATTATTCCCTCAGGTTTTAGATGATCAAGAAAAAATTTAAAATTTTGATTAAAAAAAGAGAAAGAAACAAAGTCAAGTAAAACGCATGATTACATATAAAGTTGTTTTGATGTTCCTAGGTGAGAAAGCAGTGTTTACTCTTTCAAAAGATCAGACTGCTTTTTCAAGAAGAGATTAAGCAGTCAAGAATGTTTCCCCCTTAGTATTAGATTTTTACTTAAAGGATTTGATCTAATTGTACGTGAACATCTCTTGAAATAGAGTGGCTCATTAGGAAATATCTGACTCCCCTTTTGATTTTACCTTTCAAAGAAATGTTAAAGGAGAGACTCTACATGCTCCAAATCTTTATATCTGGTTCCTCCAAAGAGCACTTGCACATTCAAACATAGGTAAGTGCAAATCAAAGTCAGACTAACACTGGCAGCACAAAAAGGGAATTGCTAGTCTTTCTTTTTGGGTTTAAAATGCCAAGATGATAAAAAAATTAATGTCAAGTGGAACTTAATTAGCTTTTTATGCAAGAAAACGCAGTAGTTTTAGCTGGGAGAGGCTGCCAACCTACTCAGTTCTGGAATTTGTGTAGGATTTGCTATTATTACAGAAAAATGGAAACTTTTATGCACATTTCTTTGTATCTCTGATACAAGAGCTCTGCAAGGAAACTCCAAGCTGCACAGAGGTTAGAAGAGGGTCACATGGCAAATACTTACTACCCCAAGGCAGACTCAGAGGGTGATTACCTCCAAAGTGTAGGTTTTGCCTGGAGGTGATACTTCTACCTTTGATTATAGATGGTTGTATAAATACGTAGTCCATGTCTAAAGAAACCCATTGGATAAAACTGCCTACATGCAGTTCCAGGTTTTACATCCCCCAGTTTTATACGTCTGTAAATCACAGTTGGATGCTGACAGACAGGATATGGAACATACCAGCTCAGTTGTGGAGACCCCAGCTGGACGCTGGACAGCGTATGTCCTGCCGTTGCTCATGTGAATGTTATGGTCCACATGATGAAGAGGAGGAGTAAGTGAATCAGAAGAGGGAGCTCTAGCTGTGCTAATAAGGCCAGGGGAACTTATGTTGGAATCTATCCAAAGTAGGGAGAGAGCTCTTTTTCTGTTTTCCATTGAGGAGAAGGAGTTTTATTCATTTCTGCTCCTCTGGAAGTCCATTCTAGTTTAGTATTTCCTAACAGAGTCTCCAGCAACCTGTCAAGCTATGCTTCTTGTCTCCTCCCCAACTCTTTCACAGGTAAACTCCCAACATCCCATCTGCAAAGATTCCAGCTCCCCAGGAGTCTCTGATGAGAAGACTGGATTAATTTTGTTTAAAATATTTGCATAAGTCCACTTTCTAAACCTACTGTGCAATGCCATATTAATCTACAGAGTAGTACTGTTTATGTTATAGACTTCAGAGACATTTTAGAACTTGGAACAATATCTTTAAAGGCATTAGAACTACAGTGTTCCCAAACAAGGGGAAAACATTGGCTGTCCCTTACGATGGAGTGAAATGTGGAAGAGAAAAAGAGTTACCTATTCTGTGTGACGTTTCATAAGGTACCTTCTTCCTTATTGCTCTTCTTCCCCCCAAGATGAATGAGGGTTCAACAGAAGTAAACGTGTATGATGTTCCTGCTGAATCTCACTCAGTTGGGACACTGAGAGGCACAGCAAAAGAGAGTGCAACAATTAACAAATACTTTTGTCTTCTTGGAAACTTTGGGAGACCTTTCATATCTTGCACTTGGAAAAGGGCCATGGTGCCCCATTCCAGTTCTGTTAGGTGTTCTGTTTGAAGGCATATGCAGATTTCTTAAAAACACTGCCAAGCTGACAGTACACTTGTGTTTTCTGTGTTTCACATGTAATTTGTGTAATAATTTATAGGCAAAATTACTTTCAGAAGATTCAGATACGCTGCTGTATTTTGTGCTGCATAGAACCAGTTTAAGAAATGAAGGAACGTGCCTGCATCCTTAAATTTTCTTGTACAAAGGTTCCTGGGTTTTGGCAAGAAGCAGGTGTTCTGTACAATGCTTACAGTCCATTTTTTGCTACTGATTATAGTGTCATTAAAAATGGAATTAATCACAATTTTTAGCCCATTGTGACTTATACAGAAGTAAATATAAAGCTTGACTAACCACGATTGGAGATGCTACAGCTTTGTCTGGGGTATATTAGAATTTGTATTTGCATATACTTCTGGCGTACAGTCATCCAAAGCACACAGAAGATGCTACTTCTCTGCAGGGCTGCAGGCAAATTCAGTGATGAGAAGCGGCAAGGGGTGCATCATGTTCCCTGAGTTACACTGGTCAGGGCAAATCTTACATGACGAGAAACATACGAGAAATTTAGGAAGCATCTGGCATCAGGATACTTGCTTTCTAAACCAATATTCCTTTGTGTACAGGACTGCACCCAAAACCAGCTCCTACTGACATACAGACCACTGTGGTCCTGAGGCACTTCCAGAGCCATGGTGGTGCTCTCTGCAGTGAATTCCTGGTCAGCAGTCCAGGGACTGCGCGCCTTGGTCTAGGCGTTCCTGCTCTGGCAGGGCGATTCGACTAGATGATCTTTCAAGGTTCCTTCCAATCCCTAATGATCTGTGATTCTGTGAATTCTCAGCCTGCTCTTCAAAATGAAAAGACCTTTGCTAAAATGAGCTTTAAGCAATAAATGCAGTAGTCTAGTGTTCTATTTTTCTTACTGATCATTCCAGTGGACTTAATTTTCCTCATTAAAAGTATCTAGCATGGACACCTGCATAGGAATACATGGCAGAGCTCATGGGACTACATATCTTGAGTAAGGTAATTGTAAGATTAGCAAATTTTCTTTTGATATTTCATCATTATATTACTGGAAGTGTGCAGCTGAGATGAATATTATGATAATGCTGACAAGAGTGACTTTTAATGGACAGAAATTGAAAGAACTTATCTTTCTGGTTAGTTAAACCCCTAATTCCTCATCATTCCCTGCTCCTTACTTTAACATACTCCTCGGAGCCTGCTGGTGAGCAGCATAGAGGTGTTTCTTTTACAAGACTTATTATAGAGACACCTGTTAGGACTGATATAGTTAGTGCTGCATCAACATTTCCATTGATCTGGTTTATGACCCATCTGTAAAAACTCCTTTTAGTCCGAGATTTGATGAATAATGACTGAACCAAGGAGCACTGGGAGAATAATGACTAACTTAGCAGAGAGCAACATCAAATTAGATGAATTAGACTTAGACAAGTTTCAGAAGTTTGTTTTATATACTTATAAAGTGAAAAATATTTAGTCCACAATGGAAATTTTGAAGTTTTCAGGCACAAAAATCTAATGCCTCTTTAAGCATTTGAAAGAATAATTAAATTAGGCCATTTCAAATGGAGAAATTGCTCCTGTCCCAGATGGTTGATTGTTTTGCATTAGAAAATTCACTGGCATTTCAGTAGAGTTTGGAAAAGGCTCTTCTCTCAGGCAACTATCAACAGGTCCAGAGGGCAGGGCCTGAAGCTGTGCCAGGGGATGTTTAGGTTGGGTGTTAGGAAGTATTTCTTCATGGAAAGGGCAATCAGACACTGGAATGTACTGCCCAAGGAAGTGGTAGAGTCACCAGCCCCAGAGGTGTTTAAAGAAAGACAGGATGTGGACTTAGTGCCATGGTCTGGCTGATGTGGTTATATTAGGTCACAGGCTGGACTTTATGACCTCAGAGGTCTTTTCCAGCCTCAATAATTCTGTGATTCTGTGAGTTAAGATATGTCCATTCTATTTTGGCCAGATTAAAGATTCATTTGATACTCACTGGGGAAGGTGGAATAAATGTCACTGATATTTCCTTTGCTATGAGATGGATATACGTTAGGAGTAACACAAAGACTCTTCACTAGTGTTTAAGTGATGGCACTGGAGTTCTGCGTGTTGTATCTGGAGGCAATACACAGAAACGAGTGACCAATGCGAAATAAAATTTTTGTAAGGTGCTTCATGTACTAAATAATTTGTCTCACCTTCCCCCTCCTCTCAGGGTCCAAAACCACAAAATGCAACCACATGTTTGGATAAGATTCTTCCAAACTGAAAAGACGACCATTAACAGAGGGCAGATCTGTTTTTAAACTCAAAAGAGTTTAAAACATATAGCAGTAACAGACACACTTCTGCAAGTAGTCCTTGTGTGGGTTATGTGTCCCATCCATTCTGTGGCAGAGATGGAGGCAAGTCATTACAAGCTGGGAACAATTTTACCTGCAGAGTAAGAGCTAGACTACAGTAAAAGAACACAATGGTGTCCCAGGGATGTAAAATTATAGAAAACTTGGCCAAAATATCTGAGATAAACCATGTGCCTTTGAAAGCAGAGAGTGATGCATGTGCGTAGCTATCAGTACGGAACCCGAGCTCATTCACTGCACCTGACGTGGGCCATGCACTGTTAGTTCCATTACAGTATACTGTAACTCAATATTTACACATGGAAATATTTGAGTGAATGGCCTCAGCCTGAGTGACTTATGCTACACTCATCAAGGCAGTCAATCTCCTGGAGGGTTCCAGATTTGCTTAACTCCTGTGGGTTTGCTAAAAATAATGGGGTTGGCATCACTTTCATTGACAAGAAGACTGATTTTCATAGTAAAAAAAATATCCATTTATGAAGACAATGTTGTCTAAGGTAAAATATGAGAACTGGGGTCTCAAAGGATGTGGAAGTCTAAGAAAATGTGAGCTCTGATCCAGAATTCGCTGAAGTCATGGAAAGATTTCCCCCTCCCTGTTAGTGGGTATTGAATGAGCAGATCAACAGAAACAGAGGAAGAGCCAAAAACAAGTTATCATGACAGGTCAGAAAGATGGCAACTGCACTCAGAAAAATATGAAAGTGTAATAAATGTAATGTAGAAGTAATGTTTTTCTTTTAATAGTTGGCATTCTGTCTCCTAGTCCTGTTGGTTAAGTGCCAGGATGAAAGTATTTAATATCCATTAGGCGTTTTAGGCCTGATTTTTTGATCATTACTCACTTTCAGTAGCACATGTTCATTTGATGTTCGTTATATGGTGAGTATGGCCAAGTTCTTACTGGCATATTCCCTATTGGACAACAGCTGAGAATTTACTCCAGTAGTCAGTCCCTGAAAGTAAGTAGGTTTAGTTTAGCAGGTTTTCATTAATTCCTAATGCTGAGTGTGATTATCTTGCACGCATTCATTCTGACTAAGTTTCTGGTGACGTACACGCACTTGTGCACATGCATACACACGCACAAAGAACAGTCTGCAGAGTAAGAAAAATTAGTTGTGAAGACTATGTCATTGTTTTTATTGAGCTCAATGCAATCGGAGACTGAGCTATGCAGGAAAGATGGAGCTTTTTTTCAAGGCAATACAGTCTCCTCACGAGTTACAGCAAAAGGCGACGCAATTTTTTGACAGTGGTCTCCACAACCCAGATTTCAGATGGCTTTTAGACAGCTGATTTGCAATTAACAGGAAATAGGTATGCAGGTCTTTGTACCCAATAGGAAGAATTTTGAACATTTTGTTTCTATTTCTACTATTTTACAATTCTAGCAAGTTCATGATTCAGTTTTGTTCCTTGGGATCTTTCCATTGTGCTGTGTTCATGTTATATTGCAAAAGCTGCTGTCTGCGGTTTTCTGAGGAGACTCTGAAGGACAAGAAAACTGTACCCTTCTGCCTGCTAAGGGGCAGTCTAAATGAAATAGGAAAAAACTGAATGATAAGTGTGCTTTGGAGGATAATTGTGCTCCCTCCTTTTCTTTCTGGGGAGGTTTCTGCCTCGGATGCAGGCCATAAAACCACTTTTGTTAGGTTAATAGACTACTCTGGAGAAGTCTGAGTAAGGCAAAGTGAAGGACAGGATCACAGGATCAAGAGTAGTAGCATCCAGAAATAGAATATTAAGCCAATTCCTTGCACAAGTCTTTTCTTTTGTACTGAATCTTTCAATACATTTCTCAGATATTACCTGCCATCACATTTGAGTTTTCAGTAATGCTTAAAATTTCCCGAAATTAAGGTGTTTGAATTGGGTTAAGATAATTTTGTTTGATGAGGTCAAATTCTGAAGTTAGGTATTTGAGAACTAATGTGTATCACTTTCTTATTTGATCCAGTTTCCCATGATTTTTTTCTCAGATAAGGGTTACACTTATGAGTGGAGAAACTATCATCGATTCTTTGATACAATTTAGTCTTCTGTGAATAAATGAATGAGGTAATAAAAGTCAGTCTGTCTTCAACTGCAAAGTCAGGAAGGAAAATCAGCTTGTTTTAAACTGCATCATATAAACCTTAGGCACATTGTATGAGAAATATAGGTAGCGTTCAGTCACTGAGCATTTAGTTCTGTCATAAATAGAAACTGCCGCTCTCCCAGGATTAAAAACTGCAACTAGGCAGCTTTGCAGAGAACTTCTAAGAGCTGGAAAACATTTTCTTCCAGCTGCAGGGTGCGGAGCAAATCAACCTTTCAGATCAAATTATGACAAGGTCAAATCACAACCAGGGTAATTTTCAGTATCAAGCAGTATAAGAATTACATAGATCATTGGACACAAACATTCATTCTCATTTTTAATTCTGCTTTGAATTGAAGAGTTATTACTGCTATTTAGTCAGAACATTAGTATTCATTGTCAAAATGGCAAGTATTCAAGTGTAGTAAGTAAGTTTTTTGGTGTTTTAGTATTTATAAGACAGTTAATGTTCTTCTTAAAGGCAATCAATTACATGACAGATTATTCTCCTTTTAATTATTTAATAATTAGGGTCAGTAAGCAATATCTATATGGCTAGACATCTTTGTGACCAGAGAGAGAAAAAAAGTACAACTTGTTTGCTTAATTGAAAAGGGAGTTACAAGACTGTAGAACTTGAGGTAAGGGTCAGTCCAGGAGGAGAAAAAATTGGTATTTGTTATCACAAATGGTTTGTTCCAGCTAAGAATATAGGCTGCATTTTTGTGTGGGCTGTACTGTCAGAACATCGATATCATCCTAATCATTCCAAAAAAGTTACAAACTACTTTTGGCCTGAGTCAGGGGTGAGTTGACAATAAACAGGAGTTTTGACTTGTCATGATCACAGTCACGGTCAGGGTCATGACTCACGCACAGTTTTAATACGATCAATTAAAATGCATAGGTGCACATAAAAATCCAAAAATTGGGAGGTTTTGTGCTGTTTTTATTTGGGTGTGTTTTGTTAGTTTGTCAGGGGTTTTTGAGGTCTTGCTTTGTTTTTTTATACAAATAGACATCAAAGTCTACTTGGAATGTCTGAATTTTTAAAAAAGGTTAACCGATTGAAAAATGTGTTTCTGTGATGAATACAGTGTTTCCATGATACAAGTTCCCTTTAAAGCTCGGAAAGGCCACTCTCAGCTTCCAGTGTAGTCACTTTTTCAAAAGAATCTTGAAAAATTTTGTTGCCAGATTCCCAGTCTCCAGTGATCCTTTTCCCACTGCTCTGTTTTCAAGTAGTGCAACCTTTTTATGAAATCTGGCTTGAGAATGATGCTGACCTTGAAAAAATTGAGGTGGGGGATTTTAGTGGTTTATGCTGAGACTTTGGCAGGTATTCCAGTGTTGTAATCACGTTATCTATGAGGTTTTTCTATTAACCCATCAAACTAACACAGTAAATAATTGTCCCAGTATAATGCATGACATATTATTTTACTTTGTTAATTTCTTGAAGAATTTTTGGCTGTAGTTATTTGCTGTGGTGTGGGTTTTCTACTGATCTAGTTGAAGTGTGTATAAGAATTAGTGACCTAAAGAGGAATCCAAATAACTGTAGTGATTCAGTGCCTACTTCTTAGGTCAGAGTCACTGAGAAACTGCACTTAGTGTTTAAACTGCCCTTTGTAAAAAGTGCATTGCAGACTTACTTCAGACTCAGCTGAGTTGAGCTTGGCCTTTGTTCTTCAGCTGTATTCTGTGGAGATCATGACTTAAGCAGCATAAATGTTTCATTCCACCACAAAGAAGCAAAATTAAAGCCTATTCACTCCAAATGCTTTTTAATCTTCTTATTACATGGGTTCCTAAAGGACCAGGCTGTTATAGTGCACATAGTCTATATAGTCTGTACAGCAGTGACAGCTGCTTGGCAGGTAACCATGTTCTTAGCCATGTTGCAGTTATAGATTAGTTTACATAGTTTAGAAGGGTCAACACTGCTACAGATATGTGTTTATGAAAGCTGTTGATATCACATTAAGAGTAGAGAAAATTGTTGAGCTCCTTCAGTGAGCAAAGCTATTCTGTTGTCACTTGTGAGCCAAGTTCTTCAGAATTTTATTGCTCTAAGCAGTTTTGTAGTGGTTCCTTTTTTATCATATCAAATGTGCAGAAGGCAAAACAAAATTAACTTGTAGAAGTTCTGGTTTTGTTTGTTTGATGGCTTTTTCTTCTGCAAAAGTGTAATGGATAAGACAGCATGACACTCCATAACACACTGCCTTCCTGCTTTTTATGTTTCCAAGTGCTGTGCAGGTGAGTTGTACTCATGGCTGTGGTTTTGCAGTGTGGGCTTCACCTTGTGATGCATATGGATAGCAGGAGTTTCAGAGACCAGGACACCAAGGACAAATCTGCCTGATCTAGAAGTGTGGAGGAAAGAGAGGGTAAGAACAGAGATTGTGATTTAAGCCTTTCTCTCACAAATACCTATAGCCAGATAAAAGACAACGAAGCATCTTCAAGAACTAAGTGAGCAATCCCTTTCAAGTGAAGTACTAACCCTCTACCTAAAGGATGAAGGAGAAGATTCATTCTTATCTTCTAAATTGATTGTTGATAGCATAGTTTCTCAGGTTAGAGACCCTCACTTAAGACTCCCCATCAGCATATTTTTGTCTACTAAGGGAGATGGCGGAAGTCATTGCTAAGCCACTCTCCATAATCTTTGCTAGGTCCTGGGGAACGGGAGAGGTGCCTAGGGACTGGAGGATAGCAAATGTTACCCCAATCTTTAAAAAGGGAAAGAAGGAAGACCCGGGTAACTATAGACCTGTCAGCCTCACCTCCATCCCAGGAAAGGTGATGGAACAATTTGTTTTAGAGGCTGTTTCCAGGCACATCAGGGCAAGGAGAGTCTTGATCTGGGCAAGAACAACCCTAGGTACCACTATAGGCTAGGGACAGACCTGTTGGAGAGTAGTGTAGGGGAAAGGGACTTGGGGGTCCTGGTGGACAGCAGGATGACTATAAGCCAGCAGTGTGCTCTTGTGGCCAAGAGGGCCAAGAGCATCCTGGGGTGGATCAGAAGAGGGATGGTTAGCAGATCAAGAGAGGTTCTTCTCCCTCGCTACTCTGCCCTGTTGCAGGTGGATTGGACTAGATGATCTTTTGAGGTCCCCTCCAATCCGTAGTGATTCTAGGATTCTATGATTCTACAATCTTTCCTTGCCTAGGGGAATCGGTGAATAAGTTTTGTAAGTGCTAATGGCTTTAGTGGAGGAAAAAGAAAAAAATAAAATCCCCAAAATAATATAACAGAATTGCCTTAATGAAGTTTCTCAATGTTGCAAATAGTTTTTAATTCTTGTACTTTTCATTTGATAAAAGAATAAAAACTCAAGTAGATGCCTCTTGAATGTGGTGCATATGATTGCGAATTGATGCTCTGTAACTACATTCCTAAGATAAAATGCAGCCAGCTCAGAGCAGATTTGGGGCATGAAAAACAGAGCAATACTAAATTCTTTTCTCCATTATTTCCAGTTGTGGGAGCTGTAAGAGAAAGTGGAGTTTTCCTTTGGTGAAATTTTTCAGACAAAGTGCAGAGCATGGAACAAAGTTCTAGGAAACCATTTGCAGCATCTTCGATTTTGCAACACATATCTTTACACAGCCAGCAATGTTGCATCTCGTGCTCCCTAAGGCTTTACTTCTGGCTGGTGGAGAAATGAACATGATTTAATAATTCCAACATATTTCTGAGGAAGCCTTGTTTGTTCATGCTCATCAATTGGTATTAATTTCTGAGAAATATATTAAGTAGTGTGCATCAATAAATCCTTGTATCTGCTTGTGTCCTTATGGATTCTTGCATTGTTATGAGGAATGGATATTATGTACAGAACACTTCAATTATGCCTATGCTAGTAAATAAAGTCTCCAGAGACCATTGTTATCTGTGGAGGTAGGAGAGGAATACATGGTCTTTCACTCACACCGGTAACTCCTGAAGCTGCTCCTGTCAATATTACAGAAGTCTTTGAACTTACTAATGATAATGTAATCACCACAGGACAAGGTGCCAGCAAGCAATTCCTTGTTGGGTTAGTTCCTGGCCAATGCAAAAGCCTGGAATCTCAAATCTTACCTACCAAAAGTACCCAGTGACCCAGTTGCACTTCCTTCCTCCTATTCAGTGTAAGAGGCAAAGGGTAGCACATACCTGCACAGACCCTAGCTAGGTCAAGGCAATTCTGAAGTTTTCCCTGTTTCATTCCAGAACAGGGTACTTAGGAATAGAACACATCAGCAAATCTGCAGGATCTTCATCCCCAACGCAAACATAATGTAGTACTTGTACTACTTGTACTTCAGGGGCTGAAATACTGAAGTAGAAGATCTATGTGTTCTTGGTGGGGAGAAATGCAGACAAGAGGTTTTTTTCATGTAAAGAATCCCCCAAACAAAATAAAAGAGAAAACACCTGCATAAAAACTGTGCATACAGTGTACAATGCATGCAATTTATCATCATTGTGAGTAGTTTGGAGTGAGCTAAGCTTTCCAAACACTGTTCTTGCTGTGGAATGCAGCCATTCTTCTTGATAGTCTTCAGGGCATAAGTATTTCTAAACCCAAAGTGTTTCACAGCATATTTTAAATAATCACTCATCATATTAAATGTTCTCAGTGACTCCAGTGTTTCTACATTTGAGCTACTTATTACAGAAAAATTACACACAACAGTAGAGAAAATAACTATTTCACTCCCGATACAAGCTAATCAAAACCATAAGTATTTTTTTCTTATATTTTATTCCAGTGTGGATTTCTGAAAAAAAAAAGTATAAGTGGGCTGGACATAGGAAATGCAAACCTTAGAACAGATTTTTAGGCAGCACTGTCCTTGGAGCTCTAGAACTAGTTAAAAAGCATCTTTATGTACCTATATAAAACTTTCTTTTAGGAAATTGCAAATGGTGATGTTTAGACCTGAAACATCTCTATGCAGTGGATCCAACTCTGAGGCTGAGTCTAAGGATTTAACCAAATTATCATGTTCAGTGAAACTTTGGGATCAGACTTAACGACACAGTGAGACAAAATGTCATGTCAAATTATCAATGAAATGAATAAAATTATGTTTATGGAACCAAAAGGACATATTCTACATTAGTCGAATGTATGCAAAACTTACATGATTTCGTATGTAATGTGGATAGAATGTAATAAAAATATTAGACTTTCCAAGTGAACCTTAAGCACAATTTTGAGCAAAACATGGCTGGTTTATGTTTTGAATTCTCACATGATTTTGACAAGAAACCAAATAAAATTTGGCAGATTTGACTGTTGCGCCTTGAGATTTTGAGTTTCTTTGGACCTGAAACAGAAGCAAAATTTTTAGCTGTGAACCCACCCAGAAAGTCACTGGAGAAAACAGTGATTCAGTCATCCATAAGATTAAATGATGGATTCTCAGGTAACTCTGTCATAGAGATACTAAAATCAGGTGAGATGAATCTCATGCTTCAGGAACACCACCCTTGGTGACAAGAAACACCATAAGAGAGAGCAGCAGCTTCCAATTCTAGCCTACATGGCCAAGAGAGACACAGTTCCATATTCTTTCAGTTGCTTTTTCCACACAAATCAGTTGAAATGGCACACTGGGAACCCAGCTGTGTGCAAACATCAATCTCCTCAGCTGCATGGCATCTATCAACAGCTGCGCTCACCTCCTAATCTAGAAGGTAGACTGACCTAAAGCATGCTTCACTTCAGCAAGGTTTTACATCCCAGAGACTTCTTGCCTCCTGGATCTGCACCCACATTTCAGGTGGGAGTACAGATCTTGAAAATAGTTGGGTTATGGCAGGATTTGGAGAGCCAAAACATATCTGCACTTGAGTACTTAGCTAAAGGATCTGTCTACAGCTCTACTAAATGCCTCCACCTAGACAGACCTGGCAGCTACTGCTGTTACATATCACTTTAGCAGTCTGTAAATTCCTGCACCATGCTAAGCAAAGTCATGCATCAGTATGAGCTTTCCCGTCTTGCCAGTAAACTTATGTCATGCTAGAGAGGCACGACACTTGGGATGAAGTTCTTGGTCTTGCAATATCACAGGCATAAGAAACAATACAAATAAAGGTAAAGACAATTAAGGAGAGAATAATTCACTGCAGAAGAGGATTATAAGGATAAAGGAATTTCCATGCATATACAAATGTTGTGTCTAATGTCAATTCAGTGGCAGTTGATTGGTTTATTTATCTCAGTGGATCATATCATTTGTAATCTTAGCTGTAATTGCCAGTGATGTTGAACTGTCCCTGATGATAACAAACATGGTGATCTATCTGTGTGGCGGAACCTACACTAAAGTGAGAAATGTTTTCCCTTTACAAATTTAGGCAGCCTCTGGATCTTTGTTATCATTCTCAGAGCTACATTTAAAAACAGAAAAATCTAGAAAAGCTAAAAGGCTTTTTGAGATGAACCAGTAAGTCACCTAATTTATATTTGATTCTGTCTGTCCTTCTCATTGAATGCAGATCTTGAGATGTCACACACTTCAGTATCAAAATAGTAACAAATTACTCCTCAGACTAAGAAAATGCATGTTGAACACACTTTATGCAGTCTGATAGAGTATCTTCTCCAGGAGATTTCTTCTCAAGAGGTCAGATTGCAAGGGAATTGCAGAGCTCATGGTTAGAAGTAGTTTCAAGGAATTTGTTGTCTTTTCTGTCATGTGTCATCCATATGTACTGTTTAAGGATGTTCTGCCTAAAAGCATGTAGTGAGCTTAAACATGACAACATTGCAGGGATCATCAAGGGGCAGATCATAAGCAGGCTTGAAACACTAGTTATATCGACAAATTACTCTTAGGCTGAACTAGGAATAAAAAGGTCAAAAGCCAACTCAAGGTTTGCCCAGTGGCAGGGAAGAGAATAATGTCAAGCTGTGTGCTCCGCTCTCACTATAAGAAACAATATTGTTTATGAAATGACATGAAAGACAAAGCTTTTGCACCTCAAGGAAATAGAGCCCTGACCTCTATCAGGACTTGCTCCCACAGCACATTTGATCCCATTAGATTAGTAAACACAGTTAGAAAAAGAAACACCCTAGGGTAAATGAGACTATTCAGACAGTCAGCTTCCCAGTAGTGTTAGCTACTTAAAGCTGATGAGACAACGGTGTGAAAGAGAACATATAACTGATGGGAGGAAATAAAAGGAAAATGCACTACATGCTTTGCCCTTTTGCCCCTTCCTTCATCTTACACCACCTTTTATGACTGAGGGAGATGAGTTAGCTGGGATGTTTCCTCAAAGCCATGGAAATGGTACGTAAAGTGTTGCAATCAAATAATTGTAGGACTTGAAAGGGACCTCAAGAAGTTCTTCCCTACATGCAGCACTCTACCGTTGCCCTTATGAAATCTAATCAAATTCCTCTACACCCGAATCTCCAGCCTATCCAGGTAACACTGTATGGGCACTATGTGTGATGGAGAATATCAGTGTAACAGATGTCTGTAAAATATTAGGACAACCCCAAAACACTGTCACAGAAAGAAACTATGAATTAAGAACAAAGGTGGATACTCTTTAGAAAGCTCCCAGTGGGAGAGGAAGAAACCACTTTCACACTGAATCCCATTATGCACCAGGCTAAAGGAGAGCGAAGGAGCAGTCTGTGTCTTGAACTACTTGAACTACTAAGCCCAGCAAGCTTTCCAAGGTGAGGCCAGACTTTCAAAAAGGAAGGGGAAACAAGGGAAGAAAGACAGAGAGGCATTACATTGCCAGATCTTTGCACTCACTGTAGCCAAGATACTGGAACAACTAAAAGGAAACTTTTCAGATTTTAAGTTTCTGTTTTCATATTTCATTTTGTTTCCAATTTTGCAGTCAGGAATTCATCTTACTGCTTGCTAGGACACATTTGTTTCCTTCTTTAGGCTTGTCTTGTGTTAAGAATGGGCTGCTTTGGCAAGAGGCAATCTATGGAGAAATAACCTGTTAGTTTAACTCAAGCTAGACATCATCCTTTGCCAGGTGATGAAGGAGAGAAAGTGAATTAGGATGCAGAATGTCTTGTGAAGTTATTGCTAAGCATAGCCTGTAGATGGTCTCAAAATCTAGCTTCCCAGAAATACAGTTGAGACGAGGAACAGTGTAAACGAAATATGAGTGCTAGTGAGGCAGAGTGGAAATCAGACATTAAACAAGTTGGTTTTTGGGGTTTTTTTAACTCTCACAAACCCTTCCAGATGTTAAAACAAGTAAACAGCATGTGACAGCTATGTTCTACTCTTAATCTTGCTATGGTAGACTTTACCTTGCTTTTCTGCCTTGTTTCCATGTGACAGCCATTGCTCGAGTGTGTAAGTTTTAGCTTTCTGTTAAATGTACTAGGTCACATTTGTTATAGAGAGAGCAAGATAAATTTCAAATGTAAGCCTTCTAAAATGTAGCTGGGAAATTTTATATTTTAACCAAAACCAAAACTTTTGCCCTTTGTACTTGCATCAATAGCAGTTTTTATGTGTAATACAATTAGCAATGGTAGCCAAAGTTACCCACAAGGAAATGATTCAAGACAGATGAAAATAATAAGTGGTGGGGGGTGGGAAGTGGGATGTGGTGAGTGCAGCAAAAATCTCACTTATTAAGGTTCACTGTAGAGTTACTTAGCTTGTGCCTCCAGTTTGACAACAATGAAGATTTCTGAACCAGCTACAGTGCCTCAATCTAACCAATGGCAGAGCTGTAAGATAGTCTGTGGTTTGTTAGTCTTATAGATACCTCACTTTGAAGAGAAGATGCAGACATTCCTCTTGTGCCTTAATACAGTTCTCTCTGATTCACTCAGCTCATGGGAAAAGAGTCAATGTCTTCAGAACCATAGGATGTCTCCATGGAAGTCCTGTCTTACACCTGTGACATATTTTTATTCTGTGCATTAAAACACACAACCCTATATCTAAAGTTATTGTTGCAACCAAATATGAGAAAGTTGTTTACAGTAGCAAGGAGAAGTTAATATTCCCTCACTTCGTTATCCATGGTGTGGGGTTGTCAGATAGGCTGTGATCCATAGGCCTGTTTTAGGTGTCTGTGTGACACTAAGATGAAGATAACTTAAAAAATACCTATTCATTGTCTATACAAAGAGGCCAGATGAGATGTAGTCTTTTGCACTGGTTAAGATTAATTCAATTCCAAGTGACTAATCTCATCTGGGAAAGATCACTTTTTTTTACTACCTTGAGCTCAGGTCATTGCCTGTCAGGGTGAGCACTGGCTTGCAATGTTAAATCAAACAGTTTAGCTGAGGTCATGAGAGAGACAAAGTAGGGTGGAACCCAAGCACTTACAGAATCAGACCCTGGTTACCAGCCCTTCCCTAGCTGAGCCTGGTCACTGGAGAGGGTGCTCCTTCCTTTCTGTTTTATATGCTGCTTACAATAGTCTGCTCATTAATGAGCATCTGTCTCATCTGAAATGCTATGGTTGTTCCAAGATTAATGTTTGCCATGAAGGTGGAAGGTTAAATCAGAGACAGTGGAATAAAAGGTAAGTGCTTCTCATCTTGTACAGACAAGTGCCAGACAGTAGAAAAGGTCGTCACTTGCAGCTGAGACTGGTGCAAACAGACCTTTTTTTGCACTTTTGTACTACTGTTTAAACTATTGCCTGTGTTCAAACTGAGTGGGCAATGACAAATGTGAAGGCAACTTGCTCTCTGACCTGGGAAGCAGTCAGAGTAGCCAAGACTGTAGCTAAGAGTTAACAAACAAAAGCCCTTCTTGTTGAACACTGGATTTTCTGGAGATCCCATGTACTTTTATGTAAGGGAACTAAAGAGTCTACAGACAGGATTGTTTTCTCACTGGAGTGATCTTGGTAAAATTACAAGATTCAAATACTTTGAAAGTTAAAGATGTAACTAAGATTAGAGGCTGATAAATAGAGGTGATCCATAAGAGGAAGTGGAGAGAGAAAAACCGTACAATGTCATAATGCAGATAATCACTGAACTGTAAAGACATGAATATGTAGGTGTGGGATTACTGTTTCAAATGTGATTTTGCATTATGTTTCTTCTGTGTGGACTTCTGCTATGCGAGTTGGTGCTGCCCTGAAGAGTTCTTCTCATAACCCATAGATTTTGGTTACACTTACAGAAGACATCATCCGTGATTTAATCTGGATCCGAGTGATTTAATTGTGAATACTGTTTGTAGATTTCAGTGCCTTTTCTGTGACTACGATACACTTCCAAAAGTAGTTTTTTCAGGTGGCCAATAAGGCCAATGGCATCTTGGCTTGTATCAGCAACAGTGTAGCCAGCAGGAGTAGGGAAGTGATTGTCTCTAGTAATCAGAACTGGGGAGGCAGCACCTCCAATACTGAGTTCTGTGTTGGGCACCTCAATACAAAAAAGACATTGAGATGCTGGAGCAGGTCAACAAGAGCAACAAGGTAGGCGAAGGGTCTGTGGAGCAAGCCTTGTGAGGAGCGACTGAAGTAGCTGGGGCTGGTTAGTCTGAAGAGGAAGAAGCTGAAGGGGAGGCTTTATTGCTGTCTACAACTACCTGCAAGCAGGTTGTAGAGAGGTGGGTGTGGATCTCTTCTCAAAAATAACAAGTGATAGGACAAGAGGAAATGGTCTCAAGTTGTTCCAGGAGAAATTTAAGTTAGGCATTAGAAAAAACTTATTTATTTGAAGGATCATCAGGCCTTGGCTGTCAGCCACCCACGGAGGTGGCTGAATCGTCATTCCTGGATGTGTTTAGAAGTTGTTTAGATATGGAGCTTAGAGACATTGTTTTACAGGGGGCTTGGTACAGTTGGGTTAATGGTTGGACTCAGTGGTGTTTTTTCAAACTGAACAATTTTATGATTCTATGATAACATGATCTGTGTAGTAACTGGTTTTCAGCCTTGCTATGAAAGCAAGGGAAAAGACAGAAGTCTGAGGCACATTCATTGATGGCACTTCCCTAGGCATAGCAGGGCTCTGATTCCTGGAAGGCTGTCTAAACACCATCTGCTGATGGTAAGTAGAGAATAATCTTTAATATTTGCTTTTTTCATGGCTTTTCTTATACTTTATTAAATATTGTTGTCTTCACCCAGTTGCCTCTCATTATATTTTTCTCTTCCCTATCCATCCAAGAAGGAGGGACTAACAGAATGGCTTTGGTGAGCATCTGGGCCCCAGCCAGGGCCAAACTATCACAACTGATCTTAAAGCTGTACACGCAATCACGATTAAATCTCAGCTTCTCTGTCAATGATGTGCTGTAGATTCTCACCAATCTAGTTGTTCAAGTCCATAACTTCAGCTCAATCTAGAACTATTTTGGGGTTTTCCTGTAGTTCTTTGTTATTGCTGTTGATGTTGGGTTTTTTTAATCTGATAAGGAAAAATATGAAGTTCCCTTCTTAACTGAGTAAAGCGAAACCTGGAGCATTCAAATAACTTTGTCAGAGCCAAGGGACAGGTTAGTGGCAGAACTAGAGCATTGTGCAAATATCATAGAATCACAAAATTGTTTAGGTAGGAAAAGATCTTCAAGGTCATTGAGTCCATCACCAACATTGTGTGATCAGTTCAGAAACCAGGTAAACTGTAGATCTGAGATAAATCTGAGCTCATTCAGCAGATTAAAGAAACTAGCAGACTAATTTGAACAAGTGATGGAGCAGATGATAAGACACACTTGAGTTTACTGAATTAAACCAAATTATCCAGATATAGCTTTGCATAATATTGTTTATGATACCATGTGTTATCTAGTGATGGATTTCCTTTTAGTATAGGTTCCATTCCCACTTCTTCTCTGGTACTAGAGAAAATCTAGGAGCATGTTATTTTCATTGAGAATCTGAATTATTGAACAAGAACTCCAATGGCACTCTACCTGACATTTCTATCATCAGAGAAGGTACACTTCACCTCCTAAAAACTAGAAGCCTCTCCAAAAATTTTTTTATCCTCCTGCTGAGGTGCTGAGCTAGGCTTTTGAAACTGAAGGACAGGCTGTCAAGACAACAGCACTGTTAACCCGACCTTTAGTAACCTAACCAGTGATGCAGAATATGTTACCTTCGGCTGTCAGAGATGACATGTTCTAAGGATTATTTTCTAGGTCCTAATCAATGTTGTTCACTCTTTTGTGCTACCAGTCCATGAAAACAACTTAGAAACAACTAAGAACAGTCTTCCAAGTAAGGATATGTGGTAGTGGTGAAGCTGGGTGACTTTTTCAAAACATTTCATACAAGTTTTAAAACCCGGACTGCACCTGTTTGAGTTCCTACTCCTTCTGCCTTTGCTTTGCCTGGATATTGGCTGTGCTCCTCACACTATGGATTATGGCCTCTCTAGGAGTCACAGAAGAGTTCAGAGAAGATCACAGACTGCTAGAAAAAAAGCTTAAGGAGTCTTTTTAACAAAGAAACCCCAAAACATCACAACAACAACAAAATATGAGCAAAATGAGTAGCAATTTATCCCGATTTATTCTTTTACTGTTTTATAAAAAGCAGCAGCCTGTGGTGGGTTCAGGACCACAATTCAATATCAAAGAAAGGAAAGCAAAGCAGTGAGGTCTCGATGGCATCTCGGATAAAATTCACCAGACAATCGATGGCTTAGGGAAACTCCAGAAAGGTTTATTAACACTAACTATATACAGGATGGAGAAAAAGTTATGCAAGTCGGTGCACACAAGCTAGAAACTCTGTCATTAATGCCCTCACAGAACCTGAGAAAATAGAATGGGAAACCACTCCAGTTTGGGCCTTGGATCTTCTTCCAATTTAGAGACCTGGGAAGGAGAGCATGTCAGTCTGGGATGGCCTGAGTTTCTCAGCGCCCACACCTGCATCCCTCGGTGCAGCCGCATGCATTTCAGCATGGCTTCTCCAGCTCAACGCATAGGCATGGCCTGACTGATCAGCGCCCACACCTGCATCCCTCTGTNGCCGCGGCGGCGGGAGCTGCTCCGGTCTGGGCTCGCGGTGCGTCCGCGGCTTTTTCTCCGGTCTGGGACACTGCTTCTCGGGTCCAGGGCCGCAGTGCTAAGGCAGCGAAGCTGCAATGTGGTGGGACCACGCACCCGCGGCAAGTTGTGGCCGGGGTCGCTTCCAGACCCCGCGGCGGCAGGTGCCCGCCCGTGGTGGGGTCAGTCCGGGGCCGGGGCCAGTGCTAGTTCAGAAGCCGTGGCAGGTTGCAGCTGGTTCAGGAGCCGCTGTCCCCCCGGAGCCGCGGTTCCCACCCCCCACCCCACCGCCCGTTCCCGGGGCGGTGGAAGGGGTGCTCCCTTCAGGGCCACAGCCCCCGAAAAAGGGGTGAACAAAGACCCTGCCCTGGTTTTATAGGCTCCCCCTAGCCCGCCTTTCAGGGGCAGGTCACAGGACAGACGCTTCCGGGGAAGGGTCCTGTGACCTGTGCAACCGGGAACAGGTCCCCCAGAACACAACACAACTTTTCTTCCTCATGAAAGCACTTCTACAAGTTCTAGCAGTTCTCAAACTGCAACACAACCCTTTATTCAAACCCCAGTCTTTGTCTCTGAAATGCTGTACTCTATTAAGACATTCAGAGAATTTTGAGGAAGACAGAGGTGCAAGGGCTCACAATCTTCAAAAGTGGAAACTTTTCTTTTGGCTAATTAACTCCCTAAATTGGGATGAGGGTTAGACTAGCAGTGAACTCACAAGCAGACACACAACATGTTTTCTGAAAGAGAAAAGCCTTCACTGTGCACTATGCTCATCTGATCAGGGAATAACCTACAAACCCATGTGATAACATGAGACTTCAAGTGAAAATTTCTGCCTTTTCAGCATTCTGCTTATGGTTGTAAAATTAACCTATAACTGAATTTTAGATAATAGTGATATGTAGTGGCCTGTATGAGCTCACTCTCACGATTACACTACAATTTTGTAGATCTGAATCAAAAATATTATATAAAAAAAAGTGAAGGATAATGTGCAGTGAGCTGGATGCCAAGCAGAAACAAAACCTGACTGGTTGCTATTGCTCCTACTGTTTCTTTGTGCAGGAGTTGTGTGGGATGGAAGGATAAGAGGAACCTGTTGAAAAAAGAGCCCAGGACACCAGAATCTCTCTGGTTCTGCATGGAAAGATCATAGGATCATAGGATGTTAGGGGTTGGAAGGGACCCAAAAAGATCATCAAGTCCAACCCCCCTGCCAGAGCAGGACAAAACTATCTAACACAGATCATAGAGGAACACATCCAGGCAGGCCTTGAAAGTCCCCAGAGAAGGAGACTCCACGACCCCCCTGGGGAGCCTGTTCCAGTGCTCTGTGACCCTTACAGGAAAGAACTTCCCCCTTGTGTTGAGGCGGAACCTCCTCTGCTGCAACTTACACCCATTGCTCCTTGTCCTATCACAGGGAGCAAGTGAAAAGAGCCTGTCGTCCCCCCCCCCCCGGCCAGCCTTCAGATACTTATAAACATTTATCAAATCCCCTCTAAGTCTTCTCTTCTCCAGACTAAAAAGCCCCAAGTCCCTCAGCCTCTCCTCATAAGCCTTGCCCTCCTGTCCCCTAATCATCCTTTTAGCCCTCCGCTGGACCCTCTCCAGCAGATCCCTGTCCCTCTTAAACTGGGGGGTCCAAAACTGGACACAGTACTCAAGATGAGGCCTCACCAGGGCAGAGTAGAGGGGGAGAAGACCCTCCCTCGATCTGCTGGACACAGTCCTGCTAATACACCTCAGGATCCCATTGGCCTTCTTGGCCACCAGGGCACACTGCTGTGCCATGGTTAACCTGTTGTCCCCCAGGTCCCTCTCCACAGGACTGCCTTCCAGTAGATGGGACATTTCTTACTAACCCTTCCTATGTGGATGCTTTTGCAAGCTCGTTTTGATTGTAGATTTAGATTGAGTGAAAGGTGAAATTTTGAGGTTAACAGAACAGTTAGTGAACCTTCTGCCAATTAACTGGTTTGCCCCAAAGACCACACCTTATGGTGGCTGAATTGCACTGCTACCCCTTCCAGTGTTTTCTTTCTACTACCTTGTTATTGTAGTGATGGTGGCACTGTAAATTATAGTCCCAGCTGGATGAAGAACCCTTCTGAACTGATCTTAGTGCTGTTCCCTATAGTATTGCTAATGATTACACAGCTGCCTACTAGGCATTCTAGATCCTCGGCTCGTGGGTCTGCCTCTAGCACAAGTTGCAATAAAGTTTATTTTCATTCAAAACAAGATATATTTGGATTATTGTCGGAGCAACCCCAGAGGCTTGCACAGGGGGTCTAGTAAGCATTGGTAAGAAAATTAGAAGACTTGAGGTTATTAATATTGCTAGAACAGCAAGCTTAGTGGCCAGCAGAGGTATAATTTACCTACACTAGCATCATACACTGGAGAAAGGCAATCAAGTAAGAGGTCAAGGGACTTTAACATAACATAAGATAGATATATAGCCTTGAGCATTTCAGGCCCAATTCTTATGTAAATCAATGCAGCTTCATGAGAACCCATGGACCCATGCAGTTTTCAATGTGCTAAGAATCTGGCCTATACCCTTTATGGGAGTTGTCCTAAGATCTGAAATGAATGCAGCAGCAAGACTCAATTTGCATTTTTGCTTTGTTTTGAAGCCAACACATGACATTTTTAGCTCAGTTGTACATAGGTTTGGACAGCAAGACTGTAGTTTAACACTTTTGGC
Source organism: Rhinopomastus cyanomelas (assembly GCA_013400115.1). Lineage (NCBI taxonomy): Eukaryota > Metazoa > Chordata > Aves > Bucerotiformes > Rhinopomastidae > Rhinopomastus > Rhinopomastus cyanomelas. The sequence continues at coordinate 85,809 of VXBP01008423.1, read as the reverse complement.
AAGCGCACATCTCAAAACGGTCATGAAAAGGCTGATGAGATTCCATCAATTCACATTAGCTAATAGAGAGAAAACTTAAGTAAATGCAGAAGGAGCAAATATCTATTTTTAACTGCTTAGTAACTGAAGTTCAGGTAGCATATAATCTTTTTGCCTGCAACTCTGGTTTTAGTCTATAAAACAGCAGTTCACTTTCCTATTTATGAAAGTGGGTTAGCTTATGTTTGACCAAAAGATTAGTATCAGCTTTTTGTGATTTAAGTGACTTGAGAGTGTGATGAGCCTTCATGCCAGGGGATAGATAGAGGAAGCTGACAGATAGCTGAGAATGTGAGGAAGATGAGTAAAATGCGCACAACATTCACTCACAGATACAAAAGGGTCAGTCTTTCTCCTGGGTATGTGTACATCTAGATCCAAGCCACAATTTTATTCCTGGATTCCAATCCAAGTCTGTTTCAGTGCAGTCCCAAAGCTAAAACTGATGGAGTTTCAGAGAGCAGGGAGGGGGTCGTGCCTAGGGTTTTTGTTCAAATAACTTGTGGCAACTCATAAATATAAATCCTGTGGTGACACTTGAATTTGTACCAGACCCTTTAGTCTACAGTAGTACTCCCTGTTCTCAAGAAGTCCATGCATTTAGTGATTTAACATAGTTATGCATATATATATGCATATATAGTACCTGTATAATATATATCTATGCATACACACACACATATATATATACAGTTATATAGTGTTTCTAACCCCCCTGCCATGGGCAGGGACACCTGCCACCAGACCAGACAGCCCAGAGCCCCATCCAACCTGGTGTTGAATACTTGGAGCATCCACAAACTCCCTGCCTCACCAACCTCGAGTAAGAAATTTCTTCCTAAGATCTAATCTATATCTGCCCTCTTTTAGTTTTATATATAACATTGAGTACAAAAAACCTCAAAAAGAATATACAGCTTTCTGAAGGGGGGACATTATTCTGTGAATCAAGAAGTTTAGTTGTCTTACATATCTGTAGGTACTGCCTGAGAGTCTGAGTCCCACTTTTGATGTGCTTTGTGGTTGTGACTGTCTTCCTGTTTTTTTCAACAAGGACCTGTCTCCAAGTCTCCTGTGGGAGGAAATTTGTTTTCTGTAGCATTAATGCATCGGTATTTAGAATCCTTGTATTTATTGAAAGTTTGACTTTACACGTGGACCAGATTCATTAATGATCTTCTTCAGTATATGTGTTCTTTCTTGGCCCTGGAATTTAATGAAGTCACATTTTCTAAGTCACTAAGTTGTTAAAAATGTAATGTATTATTTTACTTTCAGCTGAGACATTTAGCAAAAATGGATCATATAGGGATTTCATGGATAGTAATTGGCAGCACACATAAGGTTTTGTCCATCTAAAAGTTCTCAATAAATAAAAATAAAGTCGAGGTTGAAAGTAAGATAACCTGTATCTTAATATACCTGTTCAGAGTAAGAGAGAGAGCAGACAAGAAAGCAAGGGGTGACAGAAGAGAATTACAATTTTCTACTCAATATCTTCTTCTTCTCTCCTTTACTTCATTCATTTAAGTGTAGTAGTTTATTCCCAGTTGCGTTTTCTGGCCAGCAAGGTCAGGAATCTTTGCTCGCACATCTCCCTTCCATTTGCTTCCTCTCTGTTTTCTCTCAGTGAGTGCAATCAAGCAGAATCCTGGTGAAGCTTGATTGAGCTGTGTCGCCATCAAGTCAGGCTGAGGTTAATTTAGACTTTCCCTCTTCTGCCAGTCCACCTCCAGTATTGCTCCTTCCTGGCTGATCCTTCCCCAAAAGCAGCAGCAGAGCTGGCTTCTCCACTAGCAGAGTTCACAGATCATCATGCTCATTAACACAAACTGAACTTGACTGTTACTTAAATTGATATACCAGACAGTCAACTGCAGTTGCTGGGGAACCAAACACTCAAAATTTTCTGTTGCCACCACTGCTGCTTGGGAGGAAACCTCCAGGCAGAGAGCTAGGGGCAGAGATGAAGGGGATGACTTTTCAGGATAAACCAAGATGAACCATCACAGAAGCTTCAGAAGATCCTTCAGTCACTGTCTGACTTGTCCTGAAACAAGGTTGTAAAGCATATACTGGGCCAAGGAAATCTGTTTTGCTGTGCACCTATGCATGGGTAACTGAAAACTCACAGCCTTACTCGACCCATCTCCTTAGAGTACTCATGCTCTCTGGAAGGAGATCTGCCTTCCAGAAACCAGAGCTGGTGACAGGAGACCAGCTGGCATGCTCATAACGCTTTGCTTGTATGTGGGCAACCTGCCAGGCTGATCAGAAACTAAATTTAACTCTATTGCTTCAGGTACTGTGAAAACTTTGTGCTTCTGGATCACTAGGGATGCTGGGCAGTGAGCCGTCCCAGGGACCAGGAGCCAGAACGCTGTCTATTGGCATGTTCTGTGGAAAGCATATAGCTGATACTTTCTTGGCCATTTATCTCCCATCCCAAACAAGGGGCAGAAGTTTGAAGCATTAACCCTTTCAGATGTGTATAAGGAGGTACAACAGGCATTCACTGACATTTCAGAATAAGCAGGCTGTCCCTTTGCAAAGATGGAATATTGCTGGTCAGGGTGCAATTCTTACCTACACAACACGCAAGGGTTGGTTTTCACTGATCCCAGTGGCTTTTTGCCTGTGAATACTAACAAAGAACCTGACCCACTTTTTCCCTGAGCTGTAAGTATGGGATCAGATCCCATATGTTCTTTTTAAACTACCTTTTGGTGGCTCCCAAAGCACTTACAAACACAAGAGAGGATAAAATATTAGATGAATGAGAAACTTGAATGAAATAGGAATTTCAGTCACCTTCAGGCAGAATATCTCTCTGGAGAGCTGAGAGACTCCTCTTACTGGTAGGTCGGGATCACATGGCTAGTGAGGGTCACAGGTAACACCACAGCAAGATCAGAACATAAACATGATTTCTGTTATTTTAGCTAAATCAGGAACAAATCTGGCACCATATGTCTCTGGTATTTCAGCTCTGAGACAGGGCATTAACAGTGCTCATGCCAGCTGGCTATCTGCTCTGCAAGAGTCAACAAGTGTCTTGACATGCAACATCCTTCTATCTCATTTGTTGATTGCAGCCATGAAATATTTATGAACTGCCATCAGTGTCCAGCTTTTGGGTTTTGACCCAGTAAAGGATAAATATGGGACAATTTGCCTTTGGCCTTTCACTTTGGCCAGTGACCAGCTTTCTGTCTGTTTGTGGTTTCAACTGGATGGGGAAACAACCGTCCCCTAGGTAAAAACCCTTTCCATATCTATGACTTACTCCAGAAATAAATTATTTTAAAACCAAACACATCAAGTGAGAAACAAATCCCACACAGTTGTCCAATGGCCTTTGACCTCCTGATGGCTTAATGCCAGCTGGCTGCCAGCTGGCTACTTCACTACACTAGGAAACAAGTTTCTCAACAGCAAAGCTTACTTCCATTTTTAGTCCTACCAAAAAAGAAAAAGCAAACACACCTTTCCTACAACACTCTTTCTCTCCAAAAAAGGGAGAGATGTGACACAGGTGGCTGTTGAACTTTCAACTTTGAGTGGCAAAGTACCAACTAGCTACTGCTGGACTTCACACTCCCATAGCAAACCAAAATATTTTCAAATTATCTTGCCTTGCCACCTAAAAGAGCTATTAAAAATGGAGAAAGAATGAGTTAATAAATAAAGAAATCAAACATGGTAGGAAGTATTGCAGGTTGTTTGTACCTTGTAAAAAATGAGTAAGAGATGTTTGCTTTTTGGCAAAGATACAAAGAGCTAGAGTGTATACATAGGCTCTGTGCAGAAGTATTCCTCTTTTGCATGAAAGCAGAGGGGATGTGAAGGATCTTTTCTTTGGAGATTTTTCACAGCCAGATTCATCAGACATTTGCCTAGTTCCTGGAAGTAGAGCAAATGTGTGTTTTCAGTAGCGGGCATGCAACCTTCCTGACCCTCCCAGCTGCCTACCAGAAATCTTCATACTGCCAGGACCATGAGATGCACAGGAATGCCTCAGAGGCTGAAGGAAGGAGGCACTGGGAATAGTTCTCAGGCAGGTGATGACAGGGGCTCCCTGGGCTCTGTTGCAGGATGCGGCTTGCCTAGGCAGGCAGCTGGATTGGAAGGTGACCTGCTGTTGTGGCTCATTTCCTCCTACAGCTGGGTGTTGCAATTATCTGACAGTCTCCACATCAGCATGCACACTGACATGTGAGAAGTCCAACAAAGGAAATGCATATATATTGTTCAAAAGAAATTGAACACCTGTACGTTAGCCATGAAAGAATAAGAGTTTATAGAGATTATGTCTGGGGTTTTTTCCATTGGTGCAGAAGGCCAGGTGTGCTTAATCAGCATTAGCTGTTATCATGCAGACAGTTACTTAACCTCACAGTAGATGATGCCTGCAGACAATGGGTGACTTACTAGTCATTCTCTTTGTGCTCTGTCTGCTCATGAAGACTCCAAGAGTTGCAGAAGATGTGATTCTCCCACTCTACTTTTCCCATGACAGATTCTCTTCCATCCTGTCATCTACATTTACAGCCTGACTCCAAGCCTGTTTATATCCAGAGGACTTTTCATTGACTTCTGTGGGCTTTGAATCAAGCCTTTATAAACCACACGTGTACCCAACAGGTATTTATTAACATGAGCTGGCCACGTACTCTATGCCATGAGTGTGGAAAAAACAAACAATAACTTTACAATTACCCACCTAAGCCCTCTAACAGGCTCCAAAGCCATGACTCTTTGCCAAGCAAGCACTGAATCAAGTTTGACATTTCTAGGGTAAATCATTTTTGTGTTCTAAAAACTGAAAAAAAGGGTTAGGAAAAAGTCCAAAGGGTGAGAACATCCCCATTTTTGGACAATAATATCATCCACATGTCCTATCCAAATGGCTTCAAATGTTCCAGAAACAAATGTGTGTTCTGGGATAAGTCTGCTGACTGCTAGGTAAAATTTCAGGTGGGTCTGCTTCAGGTTGGCAAGATTAAGTAGGGTTAAATAAGATTAAGAGTGTTACTGTTTGTTTGCTTTCTTTTTTTTTGTAATTAGAGATACAGATACCAGAGTTATTCACAATCTTTCCAGAGTGCTTAGACAGTACTGATACTAGCATCTTAATATATTGACTTTACATTCTCATGTTTCAGTTCTTTCATAGGCTTTGCCTAAACATACCTTACTTCTGATTTGTAGGACATGAAATCAGATGTTATTTTTTGGTCCCTACTTGAACTGAATAGGTGGAGCCTGTACCGTCAGAGAGGACAGCCCAGTGGACTTGAAAAAGCCTCAAGGCACTATGAGGGTGAGATGTCACAAAGGACTTTCTACGCTTTTATCACAAAGTAGCTCTAAGCCAAAAAGTTTGGATCCAAATCTAGATAAAATATGCCTCCAAGGACAAGTCTGTTGAACTCAAGGGCATCCAGGCCAATTTCTAGCTGTGATACAAGACAAGGCTATTTCCCTTAACGTATAAGTTTCGCACCATTGATTTTCTCAGGCTTTTTCTTTTTTACTTTCTGCAGCAAATAAATCATTATCATACTGGCAAACTTTTAATTTTTTCTTTTACATGTTAAAGCCAATTAGGCTTGTTTGTGGTGAAATACACGTCTTTTGAAAGCATTTGGAGACAGGTATCTGCAGTAGTTTTGACTTGTTCATAAAAGTCAATTTTTTAGAATAGATATTAAACTTGTAGTTTTCTGAATCCTAAACAAGCATACATGACCAAGAGTGCTTTCCTTTTTTTAAAAACACATTAGTTACCCTGTGGCTGTCTTTAACAGGCTCTTTTGAATGTCATGGCTGGAATAACTCACAGTACTGTCCATAGATCGAGGTCACCTTTTCTTCATTGTCTGACCCCCTTGAAAACCCCCCTTGACGTGTGAAAACACATCTCATGTGAAGACTCATTGTCATTTCTTCTTTTGTTTCTTTAGAAACTGTAGTTGCAAGAGTTAAACATATGATCGTACATTCACAGATGCAAAAATACATATTATTTTTTGGCAGGGCAAGTGCACTAGGCAACTTCTGCGTGTTTGTGCTTTGAGTATGAGGCCACCTGCTTCTAATGTTACAGGAATATGTTGGCTAGTGGAAAGGCAGACATCATTTTTTACTAATTGAATAATCTATGTATTTTATCCAAATGCCAGGAGATTGCTTCTATCCCATGATTAACTTGGAGTTCTGATGACGTATTTCTTTTAAAAAAATACACATTCCAAAGTCAGTTTTCTGTTTGGTCCAAATTATTTAATTCACAGTACAGAGTGATGGGAAAATGGCTATTGGATGAAAGAAATGGTAAATAAGAAACAATTGATTTCTTGAATTACCAAGCGAGTTTCTAGGTAGGGTCATCTTTGGTAGGTAGGCACATTCAACTTTTGTTTGGCACCAACACATGGAATAGCAAACACATGTAGCAGTTAAAATCAAGCTTGCATTAATGATTTCATTGCCTGAACTAAATTTGTAATGTAAATCATTCGGAGGTGCTCTAAGGCATTTCTATTCTTAGAAGAAAAGTCACAAACTGGAAAGTACGTCACCTTTGCAATCAGCACCCCCTTTAGCCTGTAATGTGGAACACATGGTGGTTGAAGAGGTTACAGTGTTACAGAAATGTCATTACAGAATTTCTCTGTGTTAACATGTATCATCTGTCACATAATTGTTTGTTTTACAACCCATACCTATAATGGGCTAAGTGGGGACTATTTATATCAGTTAACAATGAGTGCCTTTAATTAGTATTTCATGCAACTGGAACATGTTAAAGATTCTGACACAAATCTGGCTTGCGTTGCTAAATTCCATATGAATTTCATTATGAAATTGTTAAGACATTACAGTTGCTCAGGTATTGAGGTTTTGTAAGTGCACTTCATCTGTTACAAAATGAGAGTAAGTCAGTCATACACATGTTAAAGAAAAATCTTCAAAACAACATCTTGATTTCTAACACAGTTGAACGAGAGTTTAAAGCAGGATCGATGGAAAGTTTTATGATTTGAAATGTGCCTGTATTTGCTCTTAAAAATGCAAATTTACTAACATCTGCGCAGCTGAAGCATCATACAGAAGGAAAAAATTTCTGACAATTCAGTATCATAACATATACAAAAGTTAAATTGAGACTGTATTTAAAACTATCAATAAGCAGATTGAAACGCTGTAGATTGAAAAGATGGTCTTTTACTGCTGGTTGAGACTGAGTGGTTGCAAACATAGGTCCTATACTCTCTGAATGAACATCATGAGCAAGGTGTTTAGATGTGAGAGCCCATACCCAGCCCAACACCTTCTCAGTGACTGAGACGGTCAATAGGACATTTTGGAGCTGCAGTTCACTGAAGGAAACACCCAGTCCTGGTAAGCTTTCATTCATAGAATCATAGAATCATTAGGCATTGGAAGTGACCTCGAAAGATCATCTAGTCCAATCCCCCTGCCACAGTAGGATCACCTAGACATAGGTGCTCTTGAACTTGCAGCATGAAGAATGTGCTATGGATCAGTGCAATATTCAGGGAGCTATGTGAGAGGAAAATGTGCCTGAGATTACTCTTTTAAATTCTGGGTAGTGTCATAGTCCTTAAGAGTGATCGAAAGAACATGCTAGAACCAAGTTCATGTCAAAATTAGCACTAGGGAGACTGAGTGGGAGAGCAAAGAGTGACAGGAAATCCCAAGCAGCCTCATGCCTCCACGTTATTCCTCTCATATATGGAGGCAGATGTCCTATACCTCTGTGTGCCTCCATTCCTGAATCTAATAATATTTTACATCTCTATATAAATATATACCTATTGTTAGACTTGTAAATTTACATTGTGCTGACACACTAGTTTAGCAACTGTCTCTAGAACCTGTTTCAAACCTTTCTTCAAGATGTTGAGATGTTGAATTAGGAAAGGAAAGAAGATCTAGATGCCTTGTCTCCTCTCCCATTTGTATCAGCTGCTTGTATCAAAACCTACAATTCTCTGTCTAAACCATTTTCTGACAAGCAACTACATTACCATGAAATTACAGGTAGGCTATTTCCAACAATACAGTTGGCAACACCACCCATCTTTGTGTCATCAGCAAACTTGCTGACAGTGCATGCCAATCCCTCATCCAAGTCATCAATGAATAGATTGAACAGGACTGGTCCCAGCACCAACCCCTGGGGCACTCTGCTAGATACAGGCCTCCGACTAGACTCTCTCCCATTGACCACTACTCTCTGACTTCTACCCTGTAGCCAGTTCACAATCCACCTTACTACCCAATAATCTAGACCACACTGCCTCATTTTGTCTGAGAGGATACTGTGAGAGACTGTATCAAATGCCTTACTCAAGTCTAGATAGATCACATCCACCCCTCTGCCATCATCTATCCACCTGGTTACGCCCTCATCAAAGGCTATCAGGTAGGTCAAGCATGACTTTCCCTTTGTAAAGCCATGCTGACTGTCCCTAATGACCCTCCTGTCCTTGATGTGCCTGGAGACAGCCTGTAGAACAAATTGTTCCATCACCTTCCCTGGGATGGAGGTGAGGCTGACCCATCTATAGTTAGATAGGTCCTCCTTCTTTCCCTTTTTTAAAGATTTCTTTCACTTGCTCTACTATCAGTTGTGTTAGTCTGAAAATATTTTTTAACAAGTAATCATAAACAATGGAAAAAAGGTTATTCCAAAAAGTAAATGCCTTTGATACCCACTTTTCCACTGACGGACTTTCTTAAACTTACATTTTAGTTGATTGACAGTTAAACTATGGTTTTCATGAAGTATGACAGCAAGAATCCTTACCAGAATCCTAAGTCTTTAAAAAGGGCAAGAAGGGTGACCCAAGTAACTATAGACATGTCAACCTCGCTTTCATCCCAGGACAATTTGTCCTGGATGCTGTCTCTAGGCACATCAAGGGTTATTAAGAACAGTCAGCATGGCTTCACCAAGGGGAAGTCATGCTTTATCAACCTCATAGCCTTTTATGAGGGCACAACCAGATGGATAGATGATGGCAAAGCAGTGGATGTGGTCTATCTTGACTTCAGTAAAGCATTTGACAGAGTGTCCCACAGCACCCTTGCAGCCAACCGAGGAAGTAATCTAGATGATTGGGTAGTGAGGTGGGTAGTGAACTGGATACAGGATAGAAGCCAAAGATTGGTGGTCAATGGGACAGAATCTGGTTGGAGGCCTGTATGTAGTGGAGTTCCCCAAGGGTTGCTACAGAGACCAGTGCTATTCAATCTATTCATTGATGACTTGGATGAGGGATTGGCATGCACTGTCAGAAAGTTTGCTGATGACACAAAGCTGGGTGGTGTTGTCAACACCCCTGGAGACTGTGCTGTCATTCAGCGAGACCTGGACAGGCTGGAGAGCTAGGCTGAGAAAAATTTATTGAAGTATAACAAGGGTAAGTGCAGAGTCTTGCATGTGGGCAAGAACAACCCCAGGTACCAGTATAGGCTGGGGACTGACCTGTTGGAGAGTAGTGTAGGAGAAAGGGATCTGGGGCTCCTGTTGGACAGCAGGATGATCATGAGCTAGCAGTGTGCCCTTGTGGCCAAGGTCAGCATCATCCTGGGATGGATCAGAAGTGTGGTTAGTAGATCACAGTATCACAGTATCACAGTATTACCAAGGTTGGAAGAGAACTCATAGATCATCAAGTCCAACCTGTTACCACAGAGTTCAAGGCTAGACCATGGCACCAAGTGCCACGTCCAATCCTGCCTTGAACAGGTCCAGAGTTGGCGACTCCACCACCTCCCTGTTCTCCTTCTCTGGAGACATTTAAATCCTGCCTGGACATGTTCATATGCAACTTGGTCTGGGTGATCCTGCCATGGCAGGGGGATTGGATAAGATGATCTTTCAAGGTTTCTTCCAATCCCGAATGTTCTGTGATTCTGTGAAAACCATAAATTTTCTAGACATATATGAAAGCCTCTCCTCTGGAGAATTTTGGAGAACAGAGCAGAAAAATTAAAAAAACTACATAAAAGCATATCTCAATGTGCGCATAGAATGAGTAATGTTTTTAAAAGCTTTCTAATGGAGAGAATCATAGAATCATTAGGGATTGGAAGGGACCTCAAAAGATCCTCTAGTCCAATCCCCCTGCCACAGCAGGATCACCTAGACCAAATCATACAGTCAGTCAGGGTAAGAAGGAACCACAGGATCATCCAGTTCCAACTCTCCTGCTATGAGCAGGGACACCCCACGCTAGATCAGACTGGCCAGAGCCTCATCCTGTGCCCCGCCTTAAACACCTCCAAGGACGGGGCCTCCACCACCTTCCTGGGCAACCCATTCCAGGGTCTAACCACTCTCATGGTGAAGAACTTCCTTCTCAGATCCACTCTAAAGAGACATAAACCAATACTGATAAGCTGATTTTTGAACACTTGGGAAAACATTTCCTGTGATGAGTCAATCTGAACACAGCACATTGAACAATAGTGATCATAAGAAATCTGGTGAGAAATCATGCAGCTGAACATGTTACAGACCAGCAGCCAGGCTTGTTCCCTTATATACGATGAAGACTGTGAGAGAGGAGAAACATGGTTTTTTAATAGAGATGTCAGTGTAAACCTTGAAAGGAGTCATATGCTGCCAAAAAAATAGTTTCTGGACTATTAAGGGCTTTTTAGATTTCCATGCTGGTCACTGAAAATCATTCATTCCCCAAAGAAAAGCTTCCAAGGTGTGGCAAATCACCACATGCTCTTGTGCTTTCACGTCACTGTCACCTCTAAGGAAGATCAGATTTAATCCTGGTGCCTGAGCTGGAATTGTACAGAGGTATCTGGCTGGACATTCCCAAAGACCCTCACCCACTTTCAGCTGGGCCCTTGAGAATGGAAGCATGCACATTTGAAATATTACATCATAAGGCACATCCTCCCCTACTTCTCATATTTTGGTTTTTTCTCTTTTATGTATGCAGTTACTCGGGATTTTATACCTCTGATATGAACACACACCCTTCTACACATCTCAAAAGCTACTGGAAATGTAATGCGCACAGTAGTTTGTAAATTAGATATGCTTAAGTAGCAGAAAACTGCAGTAACTGAGGCTGATATATGGACTTGGAAGACTAAATCTAACTTTGTGGATTCAATTATAATTACAGCTGTATGAGCTGGCGCACTGGCAAGAGGAACCTGCCAATACTGGCTTATTAGAAACTGTAGGAAAGCTGACCACATCATCAAAGAATAGCTCTGTGATGACATAGTACCTGCAGCTCTCCAGCTGATGGCCCACAGGTCCATTCAAAGACACTAGCGCGTTTGGTGGGAGTCAAGCAAACAAAAAGGATGACAAAAGTTTGCTGCCAGGGTCAAAGGTATGAGGGGTGTTTCCACTTAGAAAGTTCAGAGAGCAAACCTAAGCCTTCAGGACAAAGAAGGGGAAATTACAAAAAGATATTGGGGTTTGGAGGAATTTGGATAGCTGAGGTGTGTAAGAGCCAGGTTATGGTTACTTATTAGAGAGGAAAGGTTCAGAAATGCAGTGTTTAACTCTCCAACTCTGCTAAACTATTTATGAAGAGCTAACTATAATTAGAAATCCAAATTTAAAAAATAGTGAAGCAGAAATTTACTTTTAAAAGTGGGCAAATGGCCAACTATTTTTACTGGGCAGCGCTGGAATGTTAATGCAGAACATACGTAAAGTTGTTATGAAAAAAAACCTACACCTCTTTAGTGCTAATACCCAAACAGAATAAATGATAATTGCATTAAACACCAACTGGGAGTCAGCATAGTCCCTGCAACCTGGAAACCCACTGTATGTTACAGGATTAATTGTTACTGACAGTGAGTTTGAGGCACGTTTGTGCAAGAAGAAACACGATTTCTCTTGCAGAATAAATTTAACTACTAGTAGTTAGTAGAATAATATTGATCTGATTTTATTGTTTTTAAAGTCCCTTTGATCTGAGTTGCATGGGGTGTATTTAACCTCGTATCAAGTTATGGAAGTTGTGAGTAATCTACATAACTGCTTTCCCAGCCTGGTTCATCCATTTGCTCAAGGTTTAAGAAAGTAATCACCTAAACCAGCAACCTGGTTTTGTCCCTTAACACATACTCACATGGAATCACAGGAAGAATTTATGGTAAGTTGAATATTATCTGACCTGGAATTTGCCCAGAACACAGAAGGTTAATAAGGCAAGGCTTTCCAGGCACATATTTCAATTACCAACCACTCTGTCTCTATGGTGGTCTTGACGATGGGTAAGCCAAAATCACTAGGGTGTGAATTAATGTAACTATTTCAAAACTTGAATGCAAAGCTTACTGCTTACATATTTTGGCAACAGGCACGTTAGAGTGGCTATAATGAATCCAGCTTCTTGTGTAGTGGTTTCTCCTGAGTGTAGGGGATCTCATTACAATGAGCTGTGGCACAAAACCCAGAGAGTAAGCCTTTGCTGGATTTGTGCTACTCTTTTTCAGAAGCAGCCTAAGTGTTCTGCTTCTGGAAAGCATAAATAATGTGAATTACTTTGGCTGGAGTAGCATGGAATCATAGGTTGGAAGGAACCTCACAGATCATCTAGTTCAAACCCCTCTGCTATAGCCAGGGACACGTATCGCTACACAAGGTTGCCCAGAGCCCCATACAACATAGTCTTGAACACTTCCATGGTGGATGATGCATCCACAACATCTCTAACCAATATATTTCAGTGTCTCACCATCTTTGTAGTGAGGAAATTCTTCCTAAGATCTAATCTAAATCTACTCTTAACTTGAAACCATTCCTCATTGTAGAGCAAGTCTATCAAATGCTTTTCAGTCTGTCTCAGCACTGATGTTATTATAACTAAAAACAAAGCTTGTTACAACAAGGGCAAAGAGGATCTGTGTGCATGAGAGGAAAGAAGAAAATGCTTTTCAGGTGACTCAAGGGCATTAAAGTAAGGCGTTTGACACGGTCTCTCACAGCATCCTCTCAGACAAACTGAGGCAGTGTGGTCTAGATTATCGGGTAGTGAGATGGATTGTGAACTGGATACAGGGTAGAAGTCAGAGAGTAGTGGTGAATGGGACAGAATCTGGTTGGAGGCCTGTATCTAGTGGAGTTCCCCAAGGGTTGCTACAGAGACCAGTGCTATTCAATCTATTCATTAATGACTTGGATGAGGGATTGGCATGCACTGTCAGCAAGTTTGTTGATGACACAAAGCTGGGTGGTGTCGCCAACACCCCAGCAGACTGTGCTGTCATTCAGCGAGACCTGGACAGGCTGGAGAGCTGGGCTGAGAGAAATGTAATGAAATATAGCAAGGGTAAGTGCAGAGTCTTGCATGTGGGCAAGAACAACCCCAGGTACCAGTATAGGCTGGGGACTGACCTGTTGGAGAGTAATGTAGGAGAGAGGGATCTGGGGGTCCCGGTGGACAGCAGGATGACTGCGAGCCAGCAATGTGCTCTTGTGGCCAAGAGGGCCAACAGTATCCTGGGGTGGATCAGAAGAGGAGTGGTTAGCAGATGAAGAGAGGTTCTTCTCCCCCTCTACTCTGCACTGGTGAGACCACACCTGGAGTATTGTGTCCAGTTCTGGGCTCCTCAGTTCAAGAGGGATGTGGAGCTTCTGGAGAGGGTGCAGTGTAGGGCAACGAAGATGATGAAGGAGGTGGAGCACCTCCCTTATGAGGAGAGGCTGAGGGAGCTGGGTCTCTTGAGCTTGGAGAAGAGAAGACTGAGGGGTGACCTCATGAATGTCTACAAATATTTGAGGGGTGGGTGTTGGGAGGATGGCACTGGGCTGTTCTCGGTGTCATGTAGTGATAGGACGTGGGACAATGGTTGTAAGCTGGAACATAGAAGGTTCCACATCAACCTGAGAAGGAAGTTCTTCATGGTGAGGGTGACGGAGCACTGGAACAGGCTGCCCAGAGTGGTTGTGGAGTCTCCTTCACTGGAGATGTTCAAAACCCGCCTGGATGAGTTCCTGTGTGACTTGGTTTAGGTGATCCTGCTGTTGTGGGCGGATTCAACCAGATGATTTTTCGAGGTCCCTTCCAATCTGTAGTGATTCTATGATTCTATGAAAGGGAGAGGTGGATCTAACAATAACTTATTAGCATTTACTTGTGACAGTCAAGATAGTATCCTTGCTAAGTCCCTGAGTAAATGCACAGTGCATTTGAGTTTAGCTCTGTTCCTGCATCCACCTAAAGCCATAGGAAAACTGAGGAGAATACAAAGAAAAACAACAGAAATTCTCAGAGACAGGGAAGCATAATCATAGGATAAAAAACTTAACCTAGAAAAAGCTCATCTGAGAGAGGACATCAAATCATGTTCTATGTGATATTTAAGTGTATAAACAAAAAATTGTCCTGCAGAAGACAATTTTTTTAGATTGTATGTCACAAATAAAGGTGTCAGATGAAACTATCTGGTACAAGATTCAAGACAAATGGAATTAAAATTTTTTCATACAATTCACAGTGCAACAAAGGAACTCAGTGTTGCAGGATTGTAGATATGCTGAAAATCAAACAGACTTCAAAAACTGGTGAGGCTCATCCACTGAAGGCTATTACCATAAATGCTGTTAAACACAAATACTTCTGATTTTGGTAGTTCCTAATTCACTAATAGCTGAATTTGGGGAAGGCTTGCTAGGGAAAGAGATGTTGTGTTGACCTATTAATTTGCTTCCTAGAAGTACTGGACCTGCTGTGCTGTTGTACGGGTTTTTAAACTGAATGCTTCCCATAAATAATGACACAGGCAGCCAATAAGACATGAACAGCTGGATATAGAGAAGCTGAGCTGGGGATGTCCAGGTAGGTAGGGCTACCAGCCATAGGGAAATCCCAGACAAAAGCATAACTATCCACTCCCCAAACACCACCATCACTACCCCTTCATCTGCCTGTATGAAACCTCCTGGCAGAAGAAGGAAGAAATCTCCAGGAAAGCCAGCCTTAGGATAGCCCCAAGGTTTATAATGTACTTAAAAATAATCAGCAAATAAAAGGGAACAGAAGATGGTGATCCTCACCCACCTCCTTTTATGCCATATACAGGAGGAATACTACATGCTCTTAAATCCATGCCTTCCAGGAAAATCACAGCATGCACGATTCACACTGGAAACTGGTTGGTTTGTTCATGATTTATTGCATCTCAGAAAAAAGTAAGCTGTGTTATTGAGGATAACAATACATTTATTGAAAACACTCAGAGTTTTTGAAAGTGAGGAGTAACAATTCAAAAAATCTTTTAGCTAACAAAAGAGAAATACCTCATTCTCATCTTACACAAACCTATCTAGTCGTTGTAAAGGTGAAATTGTCTTGAAGCAAATATATATAAATTTAGGCTTGAGGTGAGGAGGAAATTCTTCACCGAGAGAGTCATTGGCCACTGGAATGGCCTGCCCAGGGAGATGGTGGAGTCGCCAACTCTGGAGCTGTTCAAGGCAGGATTGGACTTGGCACTTGGTGCCATGGTCTAGCCTTGAGCTCTGTGGTGACAGGTTGGACTTGATGATCTATGAGGTCTCTTCCAACCTTGATAATACTGTGATACTGTGATACTGTGATTCATTACTTCTTCCATTTAGGATGTGATTGCGGACTAGTGTTCCTGATGAGTTTAATTTCACAAAGATGATGAGAATGTAGACTGCAAATAACCTGAAGAAGAAAAGATTTTTTAAAAAGATAAATAATTAGAAAATGTTTTTAAAATGTTTTCTCTCATATATGTCAGATTCACAACCCTGGAACAATAAATAATGGTGATAAAGTAAAATATTCTAAGGGGGGAAGAAATTATGGCAAGTATGAAAATTAAAATTAATCTAGGATGATGAGAAATAGAGTGAAAACTATCAGCAAAGTATAGCATTAGAAAAGGAACGGTTATGAAAGAAGCCAAAGTATGCAAAGAGGAACTTGGCCAAAACAGACAATTGTAACAGAAGCAAAGAAAACCTGTGAGTGTCCATGCCATTACATAGTTGGAAATATTATTCCAACTGTTCCTAATGACACAAAGAAGCCCTGTTCAATGGATACTTGTGCTTTTTATTCAGAACAGAGGTGGAGGAAACATTCTTATCAAAGGGCAATGCTGCAAGTATTTCCAGTTCCACAGTGCAGCTGTAGATAATGCTGTCAAATGATAGAATCATACAATCATAAAATCATAAGATGTTTACGACTGGAAAGTACCTTAAAATCTCATCTACTCCAAGAGCACATTGCTGGCTCAGTCATCCTGCTGTCCACCAGGACCCCCAAGTCCCTTTCCCCTACACTACTCTCCAACAGGTCAGTCCCCAGCCTATACTGGTACCTGGGGTAGTTCTTGCCCAGATGCAAGACTCTGCACTTACCCTTGCTATATTTCATTACATTTCTCTCAGCCCAGCTCTCCAGCCTGTCCAGGTCTCGCTGAATGACAGCACAGTCTGCTGGGGTGTTGGCGACACCACCCAGCTTTGTGTCATCAGCAAACTTGCTGACAGTGCATGCCAATCCCTCATCCAAGTCATCAATGAATAGATTGAATAGCACTGGTCTCTGTAGCAACCCTTGGGGAACTCCACTACATACAGGCCTCCAACCAGATTCTGTCCCATTCACCACTACTCTCTGACTTCTACTCTGTAGCCAGTTCACAATCCATCTCACTACCCGATAATCTAGACCACACTGCCTCAGTTTGTCTGCGAGGATGCTGTGAGAGACTATGTCAAGTGCCTGACTTAAGTCTAGATAGATCACATCCACCCCTCTGCCATTATCTATCCACCTGGTTACGCCCTCATCAAAGGCTATCAGGTAGGTCAAGCATGACTTTCCCTTTGTAAAGCCATGCTGACTGTCCCTAATGACTCTCCTGTCCTTGATGTGCCTGGAGACAGCCTCTAGAACAAATTGTTCCATCACCTTCCCTGGGATGGAGGTGAGGCTGACCCATCTATAGTTACCTGAGTCCTCCTTTCCCTTTTTAAAGTTTGGGGTAACATTAGCTCTCCTCCAGTCCCTAGGCACCTCTCCCGTTCCCCAGGACCTAGCAAAGATGATATAGAGTGGCCTAGCAATGACTTCTGCCATCTCCCTTAGCACACGTGGGTGCATCCCATCAGGGCCCATGGATTTGTGCACATCCAGCTTGCTCAACTTATCCCTAACCCAGTCCTCATCAACCAAGGCAGGCTCACCTGTTGCCTCAGCTTCCTCTGCAGTCTCAGCAGTCTGGGGCTTGATATCGCGACAGCCCCCAGAAGTATAGACAGAGGCAAATAAGGTGTTGAGTATCTCTGCTTCCCCTTCATCCTCTGTCTTCAGGGCACCCACCTCATTCAGCAGGGGCCTACATTGCCTCTAGTTTTAGTTTTACCTGTAATGTATTTGAAGAAGCCCTTTTTGTTGCCCTTGACCTCTCTTGCAAGGTTTAATTCCAAGGAGGCCTTGGCCTTTCTAGTTGCATCTCTACATTCTCTCACCAAAGCCTTATAATCATCCCAAGTGGCCATCCCCTCCTCCCATGACCTACAGGCTTTCTTCTTCCTCTTCAGTTTGCCCAGCAGCTCCCTGTTTAACCACAGGTCTTCTGTCTCCCTTCCTTGACATATTCCTTGTTGGGATACTCATTTCTTGTGCTGCAAGAAAGCAGTCTTTGAATGTTTGCCAGCTTTCCTGAGCTCTTTTGCCTGCCAGTACCCTGTCACATGGGATTTCCCCTAGCAATTGCTTGAAAAGGCCAAAGTTGGCCCTCCTGCAGTCCAGACTTGTGATTCTGCTAGCTACTCTGTTCCTACCACACGAGCCCCTGAACTCCACCATCTCATGATCGCTGCAACCAAGGCAGCCCTCAACCTTCACTGCTTCAACCAGACCCACCTTGTTGGTGAGTACAAGATCCAGTAGTGCTCCTCTCCTAGTGGGCTCTTCCACAATTTGCATCAGGAAATTGTCACCAATGCACTGAAGGAGCCTCCTCGACTGTGGATGGCTGGCCGAGTGGGTCTTCCAGCAGATATCTGGGTAGTTAAAATCTCCCACAAGAGCCAGGGCCTGTAGCTGTGAGTCTGCTGCCAGCTGCCTGTAGAAGACCTCATCAACCTCCTCATTCCGATCTGGTGGTCTGTGATAGACACCCACAACAGTGTCACCCATGGCAGCCTGCCCCTTAATCCAGACACACAAACTTTCAACTTTCTCCTCTGCTGCCCTTAGACAGAACTCAGTACATTCCAGTCGTTCTCTCACATAGAGGGCAACTCCTCCACCCCGCCTTGCTGACCTGTCCCTTCTAAAAAGGAGGTAGCCATCCATGACCACATTCCAGTCATGTGAGCTGTCCCACCAGGTCTCTGTAATCGCTACCAAATCGTAATCGCCTGACTGGCGATTTCTAACTCCTCCTGCTTATTCCCCATGCTATGTGCATTGGTGTACAGGCATTTCAGGGAGCGAGCTGGGTGTTCTGATTTCACCATAGGACAGCGAGAGGTCACCTGTTCTTCCTTAAGACCAGAGCTCTGCCCCACTGGTGCTCACCTGTCAACTATCCCACCCCCTCAAATCTAGTTTAAAGTCCTCTGAATTAGCCCCACCAGCTCCTGCCCCAGAACCCTTTTTCTCCTCTGAGTTAAACACCTCCATTTGTGTCTGCTAAGCCTGGTGTCTGAAAGAACCCAAAGCCCTGCCTGTAACACCAGTCTCGTAGCCAAGCATTGACGGACTTAATCCTTCTATTCTGGCCCATGTCCTCACCCCAAAAAGGAAATAATGAACAGAATACAATTTGTGCCCCGGAGTCCTTCACCAAATGTCCTAATGCCTTAAGGTCTTTCTTCATTCCCTTCAGGCTATGGAATACAGCTTCCTCCCCACTTGTCTGAATGATCAGCAGTGGGTTATAGTCAGCTGACCTCACCAGGTTAGGGAGCAAACTAGTGATATCCCTGATTCAGGCTCCCCGTAAACTGCAGGCTTCCCTATAATGGGGGTCAGTTCTGTATATTGGGCCCTCAGTCCCTTTCAGGAGGAAGTTGGTTTTTTTTTTATCAGACCCCCCTGTTGGCTAGAAGCTGGTAAAACATCTCTGCCCCTGTACGTCACTGTGCACATAGCCACATACGCACGCAGCACGCGGCTCCTCACACGAAAAGTACAGAGTTACCACCACACTCTCCCATCTCTCGGCAGCGATCAGGGTTCAGTTCAATCATTTAATTTAATCCCCCACAACTAGCAGGATCACCTAGACCAAGTCACACAGGAACAGATCCACGTGGGTCTTAAACGTCTCCAGTGAAGGAGATTCCACAACCTCCCTGGGCAGCCAGTTTCAGTGTTCCGTCACCCTCACTGTGAAGAACTTCCTTCTGATATTTATGTGGAACGTCCTGTGTTCCAGCTTACAACCTCTGCCCCTCATCCTATCACTAGATGACACTGAGAAGAGCCTGGCTCCATCCTCCTGACATCCACCCTTCAAATATTTATAGACATTCATGAGGTCACCCCTCGGTCTTCTCTTCTCCAAGCTAAAGAGACCCAGCTCCCTCAGCCTCTCCTCATAAGGGAGGTGCTCCACTTCCTTCATCATCCTCTTTGTTCTACACTGGACTCCCTCCAGCAGCTCCACATCCCTCTTGAACTGAGTGGCCCAGAACTGGAAACTTATAAGTTGTAGATTCAGAGTGTTGATCCATTAAATGAAGCAGGGATTAAGGACCCACATGGAAATGTGCACAAGGAATCACTTGTGACACATCTCTGATGGAGTCCTACAAGGTTTAATACATGGCCATCTACTACTTAACATTTTTATTGATTAACTGGAGGAAAATTCAGAATTGTTACATATAATACTTAGAGATAACCCGGATAGGAAAAAATGATTAATAACAAAAAGATTATATCAGTTATGTTGAATAATTTGGATTGTTTGGTCAGCCACAGGCAACTGAAACTATTTTCAGTATAAGCAAACCTTATTTACAGACTAGGGAAGAAGTACTTCTCTGTATGGCTGCTGAGTTGCAAAGGATATACAGCTGAACTCACATTCCCCATACAGCACTGAAGCAAAAGGGGTAACACTGTTCTGATATATATGATGAGAGGAAGCTGGGGATGCTGGTGAATGTTGTTTTATCTATGGATATGGTGATGGGAACCACTAATGGATATGGTGATGGGAGCCACTAATGGGAAACTGTGCCTTGCATTTTGTAGCATATTGTGGAGATAGAAATAACTTGGACGTGAAACTGCAGGATGGTAAAAGATACTTAAAAGCTAAGACTTGTGGGCCCCACTCTATTTGCAATGTCTACGAATGATATTGCTGGCAAGAATCAAGTTTGATATGAGTGGATGAACAGACACAGCAAAGGCTCTTCAACCTCTCAGAACTGGTGACTGAAAATAAATACAACCAAATTCAGCCTCAAAACACTATGGAAATTTTAATCTTTTATGAGAAAATTGATCAGTGAAATGACTTACAGGGTTTGGCTTCTGTTCCCTCTGTCCCTCAAAAGCATTACATTTTGATATTAATTTTTCTTTAGTTAAAATAAAAATAATTTGAGTAAGATTTATTGTTTATTTGTGGAGTCAATGTAGTTAATCATTCTGTACATCATCTAACACTGTAATGTCTAAAACTAATAGTTCTACTCTGTTAATTATATTTTCTGAGATAAATTCCCAGTCATAGGATCATAGAATCACAGAATCATTAGGGATTGGAAGGGACCTCAAAAGATTATCTAGTCCAATCCCCCTGCCATAGCAGGATCACCTAGATCAAATCACACAGGAACACATCCAGGCAGTGCCTCCAGTGAAGGAGACTCCACAACTCCCCTGGGCATCCCGTTTCAGTGCTCTGGCACCCTCACTGTGAAGAAGTTCCTTCTCATATTGATGTGGAACCTCCTATGTTCCAGCTTACAACCATTGCCCCTTGTCCTATCACTAGATGACATTGAGAAGACCCTGGCTGTCTCCAGGCACATCAGGGAGAGGAGGGTCATTAGGAACAGTCAGCATGGCTTCACCAAAGGAAAGTCATTCAATCATTTGCCCCAGTGTGGATGCATGCCCTGTTTTGAGACTGGCTATACCTATGCATAGTTAATTGGGACAGCATGTTACTCCAAAATGCTTGCAGGCAATGCAAACCCAGAGTGACAGATGCCTAAATGGACAATCACCCTAAACAAGACTGTTCTGTAATACAAACCTGCCAGTGAGCACAGAGCTCTTGTGAACAGTTCATCAGCAAATATAGAGTGGCCAATATAGCTAAGAGCAAAGACTTATGCCACCAAGTTCTCTCCTTGTTAGTGAGAAGTTTCCACAGGTCCTCCTGCTGCTTACTAACCACAGAGCTGAACGGACATTTAGAATTACCTATGAGGTACAAATGTTACTCCTTTTTACTTGAATTATAAGCCATTAGTTAAATACAATTTTGACAGTTCAGTATTTTTGATAAAATTCTGTATTATTGAAAAGACTTCGTGAAACCTGACTTTTATGAAATCCAAATGGAAGTCAGAGAAAAAACCCACATTCCCATCTGCATGACACTTTCAGAGAGCAATGAGCCAAAGTGATCTTTAGGCCAACTCTCAGAGCCTCCAGGACCTTTCTACACAACATTCAGAGAGGAGACCTGTCAGGTAGAGGTCCTTATGAAGGACAAAGGGTTATAGCTCCAAGCTGTGCAGACAGACAAGAAAGGGGAATAGAGAGACCTTCTGATGTGTTTGGTATAGAAGGCATCAGTGTGGGAACAGGAAGCAGCAGTAAACCTGTTGAGCTGCTAGAAGCAGGATATAATATAAGGTGTGAACAAGCCAAGCTCCACTGCCTCCAGAAACAAAAAAACATGCAGGGGTTTCTTCTTCTGCATACTTTTGGATGCTACCAGTGCAGCTAAAAGGACTGAATAATCCAAGGTAACCTCTTTGTCTTTTCAAATCAAGATCAGCTTTACCCCAAGATTGTATCTAATTGAATCTAGTCACAGTTCCTTCACACTGTTTTCAACCCAACCTTTCCAGGCCGTGGCAGCTCATTCAGTCCTCTGCTCGCTCTGTGCCCCTGGTGAGAATTCTCTTTGTGCCGGTGCAGTTGTTGCTGTTACAATGCTCTCAACCAGGAAAACTACTTGGATTGAGGTGAGGGGAGATAAAGAAACACTTTTTTTTTTTCGTTAATATAAACTTGTGCGCAGATCTTCCTTAGAATACAGACACATAAATAGCTTCAACAGCAAACTAAAAGGGATCTTTCACCCTAGCTTTGCCAGGAAAGGCTTTATAATTTGAGCTTCCCTGAACTTTGATTGTCTCTCTCCTTCTCTGTTCCCTCTCTCTCTTATTCTCTCTGACATATAATTGTCACATACCTTTCTAAAAAACACCCAGCAAAATCTTCCTCCAGGATAGTTCAATTTCTTTAGTGGCCCTGGGTGTGCCTTTCCTTCAGTCTGGATACTGCTATCGCATCATAAATGAGCCTGTTTCTACTATCTTAAATGAAGAGTGACGGTCACACCCAGCAGTTCCTGCTAGATTTAACCCAGCCTGTAACAGTATTAATCCTAGATCACAACCATAAGCTTCTGCATATGTTTCAAATAAGGGAAACTAGCGTAAACCCAGCACAGTTTTACAAGACGTTGTTGTAGTTCACGACTGGATAAACTGCAGTTTCAAAAGCTTTTTAGCCTTAACAGGAAACCAAATTATTATAAAAAAGACATGCAAATCCTGTTTTCACTACAATGCTTAAGGCAATAAAAGTATAAACTGACTTTATCAAAGCACCCTGCAGTTAGCCCACTTGATGGCAATATCAGCCCCATCCACACTGAGACTGGGTACAGAAGCTCAGCAGTCCTTCAGCAGTCCAAAAATAGCTCTCTTTAAAGAGAGGACCTTTCTTAGAAGAATTGAAGGCAATCATAGAAACAGACTCATTCAGGTTGGAAAAGACCTTTGGGATCAAGTCCAACCATCAACCCTACGCTAAAAGTTTACTCCAAAACCATATCGCCCAATACTACATCTAAGAGACTTTTATACATATCCAGGGATGGTGACTCAACTACCACCCTGGACAGCCCATTCCCATGCCTGACCACTCTTTCCATGAAGAAGTTTTTTCCTGATGTCCAATCTAATCCTACCTTGTTGAAGCCTGAAACCATTAATCCAGCGGTAGCACCTGTACAGGGTCCTTGGATAGTTATCCAAGCTACTTTTCATTTTCTTGTGGCTAAAATCAGTTAATTGACAGTATCTATAACTTAACTGGGACTTCATGTGAAGGTTTTGACAGCATCTTGCCTTTTCAGTGTACTGTGGTTAAAACAGAGTACAAGCTATATTTTGCATACTTCTTTTCTAGAGCATACACTGTGCAAACCACAGCACTAAGGACAATAGGGTATAGTATTAGGATATTCAATAATAAATATAGTGTATATATAGGCAAATAAAGTGTATGTTCCCACATTGTGTAAATACTTTAGGAAACGTTCCCCCGATTTGAAAATGAGAAGCTTTTTTAATAAGGTTTTGAACAACTGTTTATATGACTGAAAACAACTGACACAACCTGAAAAAAATGGAAAAAAAGAAGCTAAAATGCATCCTTATTTAATTAAGATGTCAAGAATCCAGTGGAAGCTACTCTTACAAGCTGAAAAGTATGTAAGGACAAGCTGAAGTAGAATTTGCAAGAAATTGACAAGGAGAATTAAGGACACTACTGATTTCAGGCTTTTATCCCTCTTCAGTACTTACCATCAATAGACTCACAGTTTTGTGATAATTCTTGATTTAGACATTTCATGACTCTTTAGCTACGATTGTTTTCTGGGTGATTTAAATTCCTCCCACCACTCTCGATCTCTGCTATTGTGTTAAGTTACTGATTTCAGCTTTGAGGTATTGGAGAAAATATTGAAGCAAATCAATGTTGATTTCCAACATAATCTCCTCAGTTAGGCTTTTCTGGAGGGACAAGTGACAGGTAAGATGTCTACATTTTTAGCTGTTTCGTTCCTGATTGATTTAGCAGAAATGAGCTGCTAGGGCTGTAATGCCACACTTCACACCACCGTGCTCCTGATCCTCAACAGCCCACACGCATTCTCCCTAACCTCATGTTCCCACTTCAGTGATGAACTTGTGCTCTTATGATTTTAAAATAGTAAGCACATTCCGTACAGAAATTGTAGGGATAGCATAAAATTGCATTTAGTATCAGAATAAATAACACAAGGACTATATTACAGGCTACATTGTTCATTTTACATTTATTCATGAAAACCTCTCTTATTGAATTTAAATGAATTTGTCACATAATTTCCAGCCTCCTGCTCCAGAACACTGGAGAATCCAAGCACCCTATTTCAGAATGCAGGTCTAGATTTCCATTGAGCTTTCAGGTCCTGAAGGACACAGAAGACCTTGGGCAGCTTGTCAATGCTGTGGTAGCAAACACAGCCAGCCAAGAAGGTTTTTTTTTTTCTTCCTGTTGAGTTTGGCAAGAAGAGCAGAACCTTTCCTGTCACATGTGGTCCCTGCTCAAGTTATCCATACTTTTCTTACCACAAGGTTAGATTTCTCTAATGCACTCCGTGTGAGGCTACATCTTGAGGCCATTTGGCAACTGAATCTAGCGTGCACAATTCAACCACCTGTTTATTAAGTGGAGCATCATGCAGAGAGAACATTAAAAAAACCAACCCACCCCAGTCTCCAAAATCTTCAATGGCTGCCAATAAATTTCTGGGCTGAGTTCAAGGTGTTGCTTTTAACCTATAAAGACCTAAGTGTTTTGGGAGTTGGCTACCTGAGAGACTGGCTTTCTTTTCCCAGGAAGTGTATCAACTTTAAAAGCTGATATGAGGGGGGAAATCTGAGTTGGTATTGCTCAGGCATAATAAGGATGCTGGCAGGACTTCTATGTGGAATGCTGTCTGCAGTGCATCCACACTGTAATAGGTTTATCTATTGTGAAATGTCTCCTGGAAGAATGCAAAACTAACGTGCCAGTCTGGGCCCAAACCAAGGCTCAAAACTCTCCTGCTGAACCCCATTGCTGCTTTCTGATTTTCCCCTTAGTTACCTATGGTTGCTATTTATGTATCTTAATCACCTTAGAAATGTGATTAAATAATCTACATGAAATGAGTTGTTAACAGCTGCTAACCCAGCTATGGCTCTCACTGCATGTTTAGCATCCCTCTCTGAGGGACTCCTTCTCCTGTGTAGGCTAGTACACAACCTAAAGGACTGCCAAACACAGTAACATGCTACAGCAATCCAGGCATTTTTTCTTGGTTAATTTGCTGGTGTCTCTGAGTCTGAGTCAGGTTGGATCATTCCTGGCCTTCAGACCTGTGATTCAATTCCTGCTAGTTGAGTATATACTCGGTGGAAAATGCTTGTGGTCAAGCAATGAGTTGGGTGTACTGGTGTGGAAGTAGCCTGGAAATCTTGAAGTCATTTGTCCTAAAACAGCCTTGGGTACAACTAAAGAACTAGACTTCCAAATAACAAAGAATCCATCTTGTTATTTCTTTCCCAGAAAAGGTTTTGAGGTTTCCGTTGCTAGATATCTCAGAGTCATAGATATAGATGAGTCTGTTTTGGGCAGAGTGTGCATTAGATTGCCATCCGAGGTTCCTTTGAGCTGTATGATTCAGCAATTACATTTTGCTGAACTACACTTCTGTACCATCAACATATGACTGAAGCCAAATTATTGCATCAAAATTTGTTTGCACATTGGGGTGAAGGCTGAAATATAGTCTCAGTCTTTGGATCCAAGAACAGCAGAGCTGTTCTGTGGAGAAGTTACTTTTCTGGGGAAATTTGCTAGATTGTGGAAGTAATGATGTTATCAGCACCCTTTGATCTAGTTAAACTTTTCCAAAGACAATATTTAATATTAGGCTCATTAAGAATAATAACAGTAAGTTTCACACCTTCTCTGCATAAAGAAAACTCACCATACATTTCTGAAATGTGCAATTCCTCCTGCAGCTTGTTTTCAAGAT
This sequence comes from Rhinopomastus cyanomelas, assembly GCA_013400115.1. NCBI lineage: Eukaryota > Metazoa > Chordata > Aves > Bucerotiformes > Rhinopomastidae > Rhinopomastus > Rhinopomastus cyanomelas. The sequence goes on along the minus strand of VXBP01008423.1, from coordinate 59,631 downwards.
CCCCTCTTCATATTAGGACCTCTTGATTAATATCAAAGATCAATTTCTGCCTTGCTAGTTTTGTTCTTCTTGAAAACACTAACGTAGCAAAATGAAAACCCATGTCCTTAGACATGTGCAAGATACTTTCTTTGAAAGTTTTTTTCATGTTAAAGGATTTCTTGTCCTTAGGAACTCAACTATTTATCTGAAACTCTCATGAGGAGCCTGAAGAACATGGGGAAATTGATGTTCCACCTGATTCACCTAGATAATTTTAGTCTGCTAGAAATTGGGGAAAAATTATCTTAATTACATAAACACTGAAGAGTCAGGCTATATCCTGGAACAGACAGAAAAATTTCTGATGTGTTAAAATTTGTCTATTATGAAAGAATATTTTCTTTCCTGTTGCTTGGTAATTCAAACAGTGCTTTCTGTGAGATTTATAGAAAATTCAGCAACTGTTTTTCTTTTAATAAACTTCCCATTGAATTTTAAAATCAAATAAATATTGCAAACCCTGACAGTAACATTCTTCTGATAAAAGACCTTTCAAGAATCATCACTCATCTCATGCCACCATGAGATAAATTCTACCAGCTACATCAGAGTATTTCACAGTTTACAAAATTGTGATACGTTGACAATTAGGAGGCTTACATGTTCTGCCATCTGTACCAACAGACGATGATGTCTCAGAGCTAGCCAATCAGATCACTAAGAACAGACCCAGGTACCAGAATAGGCTGGAGACTGACCTGTTGAAGAGCAGTGTAGGAGAAAGGGACATGGGGGTCCTGGTAGACAGCAGGATGATCATGAGCCAGCAATGTGCCCTTGTGGCCAAGAAGGTCAACAGCATCCTGGGGTGGATAAGAAGGGGGGTGTTTACTAGATGGAGAGAGTTTCTTCTCCTCCTCTATTCTGCCCTAGTGGGACCAGATCTGGAATATTGTGTCCAGTTCTGGGCCACTCAGTTCAAGAAGAACACAGAACTGCTGGAGAGAGTCCACTGGAACAGCCTGCCCAGGGGAGCTGTCAAGTCTCCTTCACTGCAGAAGTTTAAGACCCGCCTGGGTGTGTTCCTGTGTGACTTGGTCTAGGTGATCTTGCTGTGGCAGGGGGATTGATCTTGCGAGGTCCCTTCCAATCCCTAATGTTTCTATGATTCTGTGATTCTATGATCTTTCAAACATAAAAAGAAGGACATATTTGGTTTGAACAGGATGTTCAGTGATCAGTTATCCACTGGGGCTGGAGAGCTTTTATTTCTGACAAGTTGTAAAAACAAAACTCTTCAGGCAAAACACCTGAACAGCAATTGCTGAAACAATCTTAGTTGTAACTACAGCTCTCGGCAGCACAAGTGCAACTGAAGAAATTACTATAGGAAATTACTTCAAACTGCCTACTAATCACTACCTTATTTGAGCAGGGGTTTTCTCAGTATGAGTGTACAGCTCCTGCTCCCTTACTACCTGTCTATCTAATGATAGCTGAGCTTCACCTGTGCTCAGAAAACTTAAGTGGTACACAGCAAGAAAGGTGCAATCATTGTGTAATTGTAAAGACTGATGCTAAGGATCATGTTTTGTTCAGAGCTTTTGAAATCTAAATTAAATAAAATCCAATTATTTGTAGCATAAAGGAGAAAAAAAGACATTAAACCAGCATTTGCAGGCCAATCACATCACCAAAATAGAAGTAACCGTAACGATACAGCTAGAGGAAACAGGCTTCTTCCTGTAAAGTCTACTCTGTTTCCAGTCCAGACTCCATTTGGAGTCCCATCTGTGTCTCACGCAGCCAGGCAAATGGATTGCATTTTAATCACAGAATCACAGAACATTAGGGCTTGGAAGGGACCTTGAAACATCATCTAGTCCAATCACCCTGACACAGCAGGATCACCTAGACCAAGTCGCACAGCAACATATTCAGGTGGGTATTAAACTTTTCCAGTGAAGGTGGAGTCCACAACTCCCCTGAGCAGCCTGTTCCATTGCTCTGTCACCCTCACTGGGAAGAAGTTCCTTCTCATATTTGTGTCCTATGTTCCAGCTCACAACCATTGCCCCTCGTCCTATCACTACATGACACTGAGAAGAGCCTGGCTGCATCCTCCTGACATCCACCCTTCAAATATTTATAGACATTCATGAGGTCACCCCTCGGTCTTCTCTTCTCCAAGCTAAAGAGTCCCAGCTCCCTCAGACTCTCATCAGAAGGGAGGTGCTCCACTTCCTTCATCATCTTCGTTGACCTATGCTGGACTCCCACCAACAGTTCCACATTCCTCTTGAACTGAGAAGCCCAGAACTGGACACAATATTCTAGATGTGGTCTCACCAGTGCAGAGTAGAGGGGGAGAAGAACCTCTCTTCATCTGCTAACCACCCCCGTTCTGATCCACCCCACAAGAGCACACTGCTGGCTCATGGTCATCCTGCTGTCCAACAGGAGCCCCACATCCCTTTCCCCTACACTACTCTCCAACAGGTCAGTCCCCAGCTTATACTGGTACCTGGGGTTGTTCTTGCCCAGATGCAAGACTCTGCACTTACTCTTGTTATAGCTCATTAGATTTTTCTCTGCCCAGCTCTCCAGCCTGTCCAGATCTCGCTGAATGGCAGCACAGTCTGCTGGGGTGTCGGCGACACCACCCAGCTTTGTGTCATCAGCAGACTTGCTGACAGTGCACGCTAATCCCTCATTAATGAATAGATTGAATAGATCTCTAGAAAAATTTAAAGTTTGCCAAATTCTGGGTATTATGTTATAATGAAACATTTGGTAGGACTGAGTGTTTTGGGGGAGGGGGCATATACACTAAAATAAATTTTAAATATTGTAAATATTTTATTAAGTGCTTCTTCATAAAAACTACTGCATTAAATTCATATTGGTTTCCGTCAAAACTGTGATCAGTTCTGAATGTTGTTTTTCAATCATTTTCATCAACAGTTTTTCTAAATTACTTATAATTGCTGCAGTTTTATTTGCATGTACTAGACCTCCTTCTGTTTCTCAAGCTTTTCCATTACAGATCACTGAGATACCTGCCCTTGTACAATGTTTTGTAGCACATTTTCCTCTGCATTGCCAAAAGCCTGCTAGGCAATGCAAAGGTTATTTTCTGATTCATAGAATCACCTAGACCAAGTCACACAGGAACACATCCTGGAGGGCCTTGAACATCTCCAGTGAAGGAGACTCCACAACCACCCTGGGCAGCCTGTTCCAGTGCTCTGTCACCCTCACTGTGAAGAAGTTCCTTCTCAGGCTGATGTGGAACCTTCTATGCTCTTTGTTTAGTTTTAAGTAATTTTTTATGCTGCTATTTCTGATTATTATTATTATTATAACCTCTCTACCAACCACCCCTGTTCTAATCCACCCCAGGATGCCATTGGCCTTCTTGTCCATAAGGTCACACTGCTGGCTAATGGTCTTCCTTCCATACAACAAGTGAGTAAAATCATGAGTCTAAAGTAGAATAGCTTCCTGTATTTTCTTCNCTGCCCAGCTCTCCAGCCTGTCCAGATCTCGCTGAATGGCAGCACAGTCTGCTGGGGTGTCGGCGACACCACCCAGCTTTGTGTCATCAGCAGACTTGCTGACAGTGCACGCTAATCCCTCATTAATGAATAGATTGAATAGATCTCTAGAAAAATTTAAAGTTTGCCAAATTCTGGGTATTATGTTATAATGAAACATTTGGTAGGACTGAGTGTTTTGGGGGAGGGGGCATATACACTAAAATAAATTTTAAATATTGTAAATATTTTATTAAGTGCTTCTTCATAAAAACTACTGCATTAAATTCATATTGGTTTCCGTCAAAACTGTGATCAGTTCTGAATGTTGTTTTTCAATCATTTTCATCAACAGTTTTTCTAAATTACTTATAATTGCTGCAGTTTTATTTGCATGTACTAGACCTCCTTCTGTTTCTCAAGCTTTTCCATTACAGATCACTGAGATACCTGCCCTTGTACAATGTTTTGTAGCACATTTTCCTCTGCATTGCCAAAAGCCTGCTAGGCAATGCAAAGGTTATTTTCTGATTCATAGAATCACCTAGACCAAGTCACACAGGAACACATCCTGGAGGGCCTTGAACATCTCCAGTGAAGGAGACTCCACAACCACCCTGGGCAGCCTGTTCCAGTGCTCTGTCACCCTCACTGTGAAGAAGTTCCTTCTCAGGCTGATGTGGAACCTTCTATGCTCTTTGTTTAGTTTTAAGTAATTTTTTATGCTGCTATTTCTGATTATTATTATTATTATAACCTCTCTACCAACCACCCCTGTTCTAATCCACCCCAGGATGCCATTGGCCTTCTTGTCCATAAGGTCACACTGCTGGCTAATGGTCTTCCTTCCATACAACAAGTGAGTAAAATCATGAGTCTAAAGTAGAATAGCTTCCTGTATTTTCTTCTCCAAATCAGCTGAGGTGAATAAATGTAAAGCAGATACCCAGAGTGTCAGCATTTCTCTTTCACAGAGCTCTCTTCCTCTCCTACTCTTCATACCTCCATGTAGTTTCCTACTCGGTATTGCTGTGCTGTATATGCAAATATTCAAATCAGCTACCCATAATCTCAGCAGAGGTTTTGATACTGAGGAAAAAAAAAATCAGCCTTATCACCCGTGACCGCACTAAGCATTTTTAAAGGATTTGTCAGGAATGTATTAGGTAAAAGGATTTCATGGAGTCATTTTCTTTCTTTCAGTACTGAGCCACAGTAAAGTTGTTTACTCCGAATAGAGTGCCAAGTTAGATGTCTCAAACTGAATGTTCAGATGACCTGCTAGTCAACATGGACTGTGTCTATGCTTGTGCATATGCCAGGCGATAAAATTTTAAGTTATGGTCCCGATATTAGTGAACCCTTCTACTTTTGTGGACAACAATTGAGGTTTCATAATGAAGCTCTCTTGTTTTTAGTAATTGAGTTAAATAAAAACTTTGAAACATCTGCATACCAGAACAAAGAATAAGTGCATTGCAAACAGGAAAATAACAGGAAGACATTCATTAAACGAGGCATTACAGACCTTACAATCTGTGTTAATGTTGCATTTTCCTTGTGTAGGCATCAGATGAAGGTGTGGGCAATCTTAAGAGAAACAAGAGAACCCAGAGGATCTTGTAGGTTCCTTCTGGCTTTCAAATTTCCAAATATCACTCAGACTGTAATAACTTTGCTACCAAGGTTCAAGGAACAAATAATTCCTTCCTTTTTAAATATGGCTGCTGGAGTCGAAGGAACACCTGTGGGCTCTAGTGGTTGACAGCATGACTGAAAGAAAGTAGGTTATTAATTTCAGATCATTAAATTTTGAGTTTTGTATAAATTATCTCAGATGAAGTATTCAGAATATATAGCAGTAATCCTCAGTAATGTCCTGTGCAGTAGTCAACATTCTCTCAGGCTCTTACAAGGTTTGCAGTTTATGAAAAACGCTTAAATGTTTCTGTTACACATTTTGGTTGCCATGCTAACTTGGCTTCCATCAGACTGCAACAAACCCAAAACACCTCCTTACATACTTGCTTTATGACATTTTATTAGAATGCCAAATAACAGTTTTATAGTGAATGTAGGATATGGCAGGAGACTAAAATAACACTGTATTCTCTGAACACTTTAATCTAGGTTTAATAATTTTAAGGTTTTCAGACTTTTGTAACTTAACCTATGGGCATAATCTAGTAGTAACAGTGCTTGAGAGAAGTTATGAGCACTGTACTCTGAGATTATAGTGGCTCAAATAACATAGTGGTTCCAAGGGAAACTAAATCTTTTTAAAACCCCTCAAACATCAGTTTAAACTGTTAACTTTAATTTTATTTTAAATTCATGTTAGAGTAATTGCATCAAGCTGGGATTATGTGCATTCTCCGATTCTGTTTTACAGCACTTATGCCTCTTTTAACCATTTCCTCTACTGGTGATTCCTACTTGTTTCTTATTAACGGAGGCTTCTCCGGCACAGGGTGTATTCAGTCAAAATGGTATCTTACTGATGAAAGCTTTGCTGGAGCATTGTTGGCAGCACTTGTAATTTATGCATTATGAAGTGAAGGGTGTAATGCTTAGCTTAGGTAAGGATTTTTTAAATGGGTTTTTTGGGGGGCAGAGGATTTGTCAATTAAAACGTGTCCTTCATATCAGCAGAATGGAAGATTTCAACTATTATGGAAATATATATTTCTCTCTCATACAGGAGAGGATTGCTACGTTTACTGATGTGGATATATCTTCTTCTCAAACACCCAGCAAGAGTGTCAAAAGCATCAATTTTTATACATTTTGCATGTCAATGCCTCTCCATGTTGTGGTTCTTAACATGACACACCTCAGAGTCCAAGACCCAGAAACATGGCCGAGCACCTCTGAAAATCACACATCCCCATTAGCCAAAACACTTGTAGCTCAGGGGAACTAGAATTGTTCTGTGAATTACTATAGACAGCAAAACAGTCTTCAGAAGAAAACCCTCTAAACTTTATTACCTTTATTCTACAGCAGAGGAAACTAAAAGACATAAATTTGAAAGCCAAAAATGTCACAGAAAGGGTCAACAAAAGAATGTGGCTTTTTCTTTGAGCATTTTGAGGAAAACTCCCATTTCAAAGAGGCTGAAAAGCCTACAGTGAGTGAAACAAAAAAGAAGCTTTACGTGCGCTTACATACACACTTTTCTCCAGTGAGTTTTCTCATAACTGCTTCCCTGCTGAATAAAGACTTCTAAATGGGCAGAGCCTCAAGGTCAGTAAAGACTTCTTCCAACAAATGAAGACAGGGAATCATATTTGTTTTAGCAAAAGAGGAGACAGCAACAAGGAAATCTGGATCTCTGGAGAAGAAAGATGGGGCAAACAGCAAACACCCCCATGGTTCACCACCAAGGATGCTGCTTGTATTAGAAGCTCTTAGTTAATTTTTGTCCTATTTTTCTATCCTGTCTAAACACCTTTAATGTCACTTGATTTATGAGAGTTAATACGTGAGGGATGTCTTTCAAAATAACATATGAAATACTGCTAGTGAACAGCTGAGAATATGAACAGGTGTCTAGAAGAAATTTTTCAAATATCACAGTCTGATTTTTAAAGGAACTTGAGTATGACCTTGACTTCCTTCAATCCCAAATCCATGTAGATTTCAAGTACATGTTTACAAATAATTTAGTGCCTTGCACATCGAAGTCTGATGCTTTAAATTCCTCATACCTTTCAACTTTTAATTGTTTTCTGCACCTGCTGACCTGAGATAATAAAGACTATATCAAAGAAACAAAGGTATTGATCCTCCAGGGGTCCTATGTGTCTATTGGTGGATTTTGTTATGATGCTTTTCATACCTCCTGAGCTGTATTTCTTCTACTTAATGCTGGATACCAAACACTACATTACCTTAACAATAAGTAGTTAGCCCTTCTGTGGAATCCTTGGCCGCAGAAAAAAATACCAGGTGAACCTATACAGAAGTAAGTGACTAACAATTCTCTGGCTTCTGCTCTATTCCTTCTGTATTTTAAGTCAATTTCTGGTTTTATAACTGAATACTCACCTGAAGTTAGATGCCTAGACCAGGCTATGTATTTCTCTTAATAAATAAGCCAATGAAATTATGATCATCAGGACAGAGTATAGACCCATTATTTGATATGCTGAGAGGAATTTTTTTTTTCCTGATTTATAACAGGAATCTGAATCAAAGTATTTCCCTCCAGGGAAGAGGCACCTTTGCTCTGTAGGTGAATGTGGGCTGAGTGTATCTCTTCAGCTTGCTTGCTAAAAAGTTCTGGTTTGGGTTGTAGCCTGTGTATTAACTTACAATAACTTGAAAAAACTGGGTTCTAGACCCTTATCCATAAAAGATTTATGAAAGAATGGCTGGGAGCTGTGCACGTTTGCAGAAGACACATTGTACTGCAAGCACAAACACATTTTACTGACAAAAATATGGATGTCTCCAGGATTCATCCAAGCAGGTGCCTTGGAGTTACTGCTGGATTTAAGTGTCCAAAGTGGCAGTTAGGCATCCAGCTGTTTTTCTGAATTATTCATAACATTTTTCTCTCAGTTTCTCTTTGAATTTACCCTCTTACTGGAAAACCTGTGTGTTATAAATAAACATATCCCCAGCAGCTGAAAATACACTAAAGAATACTCACCCTGCAGTATTTCAAGTCTTAATAAAATCACTGACCCAAGGAAAAAAAAAAAACCTATAAACTGCAATGTTGGCAGGTGAAGAATTTGTCAGTGAACCCGTGTCTTTAGATCATGGCTTTTGGCTGTGCTGCATTTATACACTCCTCAGCCACGATACAATGTATGTGTATGGGCCATTCTATTTCAGGTCCTGGCTACAACAGAAAAAGATTGTGTATTGGTCCCACATCCCTTGGCCCTGTGGTATGGGAATTTCTGTCCAAAAAGCCTAAAACACACCCAAAAATCCTTTCTCTCTAGCACACACATGATTGCATGGAGAGCTACTCCCATATCTGGTGGAGAGACTTCACCTTGTAAACACTTCCACTGTCAACATTTGGCTACGGAATCTCTGCACAAACTCCCCCTTTAATTGCCTTTAATGCTGCTTCCATCACAGACTATTTTCTCAACAAGTCCACAGTTTCTTCATTGCCTTAGCAGAAAACTTCTGCCCATAGAAGGCAAAAATACTTGTTATGGAATAGTGAGTGTGTCAGTGTGAGGACTAAAAGGTGTGAAACAAAGAACAAAGCTAACAGAAATCTGAACAGCCCTTCTTGTTCTTCTAGAAAGACGGATACTCAGATCAACTTTGTCTGCTTAAGTGTCAGTTAAGATTCTAAATTTCAGACAATGAATACAGCTCTACTAATTCCCCAGAGCATCATTTTTTCACTTTTAGAGTGCTTCTGTAGGTAACCAAGACGTATACAGTATCCTAAATATTGTCTATTTGGTTCAGAGTAAGCATTGTTGACCTGGAGATATAACAGCTAGGACATGAGAAGAGAGATAATCTGATCGCAATCATCAATTAAAGAAGCATCAAGAGAGAAACCATCTACAAAAAGGGGAGAATATCTTTTTTTACTGACTTGTATCCTGAAGGCCACAAGCAACATAAGAAAGTGGTTCTGTGCTAAATATAGCAGGAGTATACTTATGTCAGCAGATGCTATTGGAATAGGGTCTAGAGCAGGTTAGATGAAGCACCCTCTGGAATTATTTGCTTCTTCCTGCTGATTTCAAAGCAGCCTACTTCAGAGGCAAATACTACACTACACATTTCTAAAACTAATCAAGATGGTTCTTCTTGTTCTTTTTCACTCTTCCTCCTCTGAAACAGAACTGAGTTGTAATTGCTAAGGCCTCCTTGGAATTAAACCTTGCAAGAGAGGTCAAGGGCAACAAAAAGGGCTTCTTCAAATACATTACAGGTAAAACTAAAACTAGAGGCAACGTCGGACCCCTGCTGAATGAGGCGGGGGCCCTGAAGACAGAGGATGAAGAGGAAGCAGAGATACTCAACACTTTCTTTGCCTCTGTCTATACTTCTGGGGGCTGTCTCGATATCAAGCCTCAGACTACTGAGACTCCAGAGGAAGCTGAGGCAACAGGTGAGCCTGCCTTGGTTGATGAGGACTGGGTTAGGGATAAGTTGAGCAAACTGGATGTGCACAAATCCATGGGCCCTGATGGGATGCACCTGCGTGTGCTAAGGGAGATGGCAGAAGTCATCGCTAGGCCACTCTATATCATCTTTGCTAAGTTCTGGGGATCAGGAGACGTGCCTGGGGACTGGAGGAGAGCTAATGTTACCCCAATATTAAAAAGGGAAAGAAGGAAGACCCAGGTAACTATAGACCTGTCAGCCTCACCTCCATCCCAGGGAAGGTGATGGAACAATTTGTTCTAGAGGCTGTCTCCAGGCACATCAAGGACAAGAGGGTCATTAGGGACAGTCAGCATGGCTTTACAAAGGGAAAGTCATGCTTGACCTACCTGATAGCCTTTGATGAGGGCGTAACCAGGTGCATAGATGATGGCAGAGGGGTGGATGT
>VXBP01008423.1:21503-49545 GCA_013400115.1 Rhinopomastus cyanomelas | reverse complement strand
ATCCTGGGGTGGATCAGAAGAGGAGTGGTTAGCAGATGAAGAGAGGTTCTTCTCCCCCTCTACTCTGCCATGGTGAGACCACACCTGGAGTATTGTGTCCAGTTCTGGGCTCTTCAGTTCAAGAGGGATGTGGAGCTTCTGGAGAGGGTGCAGCGAAGGTCAACGAAGATGATGAAGGAGGTGGAGCACCTCCCTTATGAGGAGAGGCTGAGGGAGGTGGGTGTTTTTAGCTTGGAGAAGAGGAGACTGAGGGGTGACCTCATGAATATCTACAAATATTTGACAAGTGAGTTTCAGGAGGATGGCACTGGGCTGTTCTCAGTGTCATCTAGTGATAGGACGTGGGACAATGGTTGTAAGCTGGAACATAGAAGGTTCCACATCAACCTGAGAAGGAAGTTCTTCACGGTGAGGGTGACGGAGCACTGGAACAGGCTGCCCAGAGTGGTTGTGACGTCTCCTTCACTGGAGATGTTCAAAACCCGCCTGGATGTGTTCCTGTGTGACTTGGTTTAGGTGATCCTGCTGTGTTGGGGGGATTGGACTAGATGATCTTTGGAGGTCCCTTCTAGTCCTTAATGATTCTATGATTCTATGACATACAAAAATATCTGAGATGTATAGTACTCCTTTTTGTCATGTTCCTCTGTAAGTATGTTTTGGAGAGTAAAATTATGTTTTCATGGAAATCTGAGGAATGTAGGAGTGCTGTAAAACATCTACATCCTACAGGCTCATGCTGAGAGCTCCAGCACAATGTATTGAGTCAAAGTAGAACAACAGTATATGATCAGAATGTTAACGAACATGTGAAAACACAAAGCAGCCTCCATTGCAAGCAGCTTGCAGGCAATCCATTGACAGACAAAAAATATAATATGCCGTCCATCCAATTATTTTAGACGAAAACAGTTTAGGAAGAGCTTCAATTCATAATTCATAAGTAAAATGCCATGTAAGAGTTTCATCTGATCTGAAAAGTTAAACTCAGCCAATTATTCCCCATCACTTCCTCTGAATTAAGCAATATGGTAAATTAGCTAATTCTAGAAATAATTGATGTAAACACTGGCTTTAAAAGTCTAAGGAATGTTTGTAGGAACAAAAAAGTAAATAATCAGCATTTATGAAAAAAAAACCCAAAACTCACCCACAAACTTGCTGCAGAAAGTTATACAATGGGAAGATTTTTGACAGTGACAAAAAGGGTGAAAAGGATATTTCAGTTCTGCAAGACAGGAAGCCAGGCTTGTATGGTCACTGGAATGCAGTACTGTTCCTGTAAGAAGTAGATGGAAAATAATCTAAACTCAAACACAGCTACAAACATCTGGATGCTCAGCTGCCCTGTTGGCTGAAAGGAAGCAGGTGCAGTTGTCCTCTTCGTTCAAATTATCCTTACGCAGCTCAAGGTAGGCAGTACTGGAAAAGGCTTATGACCCCCAGATGGAAACACGACCAGTCACAATACAGTGGACAGGACTGTCAGAACTTCAATGAAAGAAATGGATCTTGGGTAAGGTCTGCCACAATAAGAATCTCATCTTTGAAGATCATAACCTTTTCCATAATCTCTCTCCACAGCAAACTTTCTCCCCTGAGCCAAGCAGAAAGAGAGGAGAGACCCTTAAGAAGATCTTTTAAGAGGGAAGAGTCTTAGCTGGCCTGTTACACTGCAAGGCTTGAAGTACTGAGGTGTGGCCTGACAGATGTATCTGTTCAGAAAGCAGATTTGTAATGAACAGGATTGTGTAAGTTCGCTGAATTGGAAAAAAAACCCAAACCATGGCTCAAGTGTACAGCTGTCAGGTTTGCGAATAGCAGTCTTATTCCGGAGAGGGCTATACATGGCATAGGTTAATCAAGCGTATTTGTATGGATGATTTTGACTGTACATGCAAACACTGCATACACTGTCTTGGGTACTAAGTGCCTTTGACACTTAAATTGCTGTAAAAGCGACCATTAAGACATTAAATGCATTGTTTGCCTATGTATGATCTAAAAATTAAACAGTTGCAGACAAGTTTCATCAAAGGGAAGCTGGTCATGAAGCATCCATCTTTCTGAACAGGGATTGTTTACCATAGGATGCAGAAGTCAAGGAAGAGGAATATCAAGGAACAGAAACAATTTAAATTAGCACAAGAGCACATGAGTATAATAAACGGTCTGTGAGATTTAAGATGTGGGATGTTACAGTCAGCAATATTTTTCTCATAGGGATGAATAAATAAACAAGCAAACAAAACCCTAAAATAATTCTCAGTAGCTTTCCAATGAAATTAATGAGAAGACAAATATATAAATGGATGCCCAGAGAGTACAGGACCAAACTCCAAACTCCCTTTATTCAAAAGAAATAGTCAGGTTCCGTTTCTAGTGTTAGTTTACTCCTGTAACTACCAGGCCCTTTATTTACCATCCCTAAGGATTATACTAAAAGTTATGATAGAAAAGGCAGCCTCTGGAATTTCCAAAGAACATAAAGAAATGTAAGTATAGACATGTGTGTTAGATAACTGTCCACAGGTGAGAAATCAGTATCACCAGATTTCAGGGTAGTAACTAGATAGAAAAAGTTGTGCTATCTGACCAGAGAAGACCTGTTAGTAAAGAGGTAAAGGTTCATTTTTGAGTCTCTACGCCTATCTCTAAGAGCGTAATTTCTTCATCTGGTTAGGTGAGGAATTGTTTTCCATCAGAGTCAGGAGTAGAGAAACTTGGCATAGTCACTGCCTTAACTCTGGATAGACTCAGTTGAGATGCAAGATACTTTTAGTCAGGTCTTAGGAAGAATTTTTCTAAAGTTTTCTTGACTGACCGCACATGTCCAAGAGCCTATGTTACTGTTTATTCTTGAATTTCTTCCTCTAACATTTGGGATGATGGGATGAAGACAGGTGACTTACAAGACACCACCTTAAAGCAGCTGCTGCTGAGGAGCTCTGCTTCACCTTATTGCTGTCCTTGTGCTCTATCACATGCATAGGTTTACTACAAGTGAAAGTGTGGAAGTTATATATTGAAATTTCTTTAGTCAACAAATCAATGCATGTGCAAGTTATTGCTACAGAACAACTGGCCAGTATAAGGCAGTCTCAGGAACTGGTATCTATGTCTTACCTTCTCATCTAAAGCCCAATACACTTTTAGTCAGGGCTCTGCTGCTGTTCGTTTAATTAAATGTGGAAGAACATATTGTAGCCAGCTAGCACTGCCAGAACTCCCTGTTCTCTGGCCACCAGAGCAAACTGCTCAAAAGACATTCCTATATTCACTTTGACATGAGACCTCTGCTTTTCCTCTGTTCTTTTACCTCATTCATTTGCACATAAAGTCAGAAATCCATGTCTCAGGTCCTGCCCTAAATCTGCCTCAAAAATAATGCTAGAAGTTTAGCAGCTAATTGCTGCTTTATGTGAGAAAGGTTTTGTGCAAGCATGTAAAACTTAGAAGATTATTTTGGCCAACTGACAGTTCCAGGCAAATGATCCCCGAATTGCTTAAAAATTGCATTGTGACTAAACCTGGACAGAACACAACAGCAGCCGCAACAAAACCAACTCAAAGAAATGCAGACTCCTAAGAGTTATTTTTCCCCTCTGTGAAATGTACCATCCAGTAATTTTATTTGTGCAATCCCTAGCAAGTAGCTGAGTGCTTTCACCTGCCTTTTACAAGCGGATAAACCAGAGCATAAAATTTATTAAGTGATTTGAAGAAAGCTCTAGATTATTCAGTAGAAACATTTGACCTAATCCCAGGCCTCTTCATGCACATCCTTTTTTGCCTCTTTCTTGGGCAAAGAAGCGTGGTTTTATTTGTCATTCATCATCACGCTGGTGACATCATCTCCTTATTTGCTTCAGTTGCATCCAGTGTTCTTCCCTCATTCTCCTTATTACCACAAACTCAGAAGAAATTGTAATTTTGGAGTTCATGTCTCTGTTAGACTCCTTTCCCATCATCTTCTAATTCTTTTGTCTCTTCTAGACAGTATTTTCATGTGGTTTATCAATGTTATTCTTACATTTTATGATATATACATCCTTGTTTTAATTCTTTCACTGTTTCTGCCTCCTACAAGGTTGGGGTTTTTTTGAAGTTCAGTACTTTTCTCAGTTTTTTAATGTTGAGTATTGATTTATAATTTGAATGTGGTGTAAGTTAGAATTAAGAGTTTTTGATAGCCTCTCATGTTTCTTTATTATTCTCTTCTACTTTGGAGAATTACCCATGTTTTCCTGGCCTTCTCTGCTTTGTTGCCTCTGTTGACAGAAGGATTCCCATACACTTCTACAAGCTGACCTCAAACTGAGCGCTGCTCTCTTTCATGGGACACTTGGTTACTGAGTCTGGATGAACTCAGCCTTCACTGTCTTCTCCCTTGCTAATCCAGAACCTGCCAGCTGCAAATATTGGGGTTTTTTTTCTGTGGCTTGTGCATTCACAATCCTCTTCAGGAAACTGTAAACCAAATATTAGCCCTGAAGAATGTACACATTGTGTTTTGGGTTACTGTGTAATGGTCTAGCCATGGTGGATTGGGATCTTTCATTTGGCTTAGCTGGCTGTAGTGCAAACACTAAGAGAAAAAGTAAGGCTATATACCTGACTTCTAAAAAAAATCTGTTATCTCTACTACATAGTCTGGTGTCTCTTAACAAAATATGTACATTTTAAAAGTCAAAAGATGGCGAGCTTTAACATTGAGAGGTGTTCCCTTTCCCATTACAGGAATGAGAACTATTTCTAATGAGATGTCAAAATCTCCAGTTACTATTTAGTCACAGTAAATAAAAGTTGTAACAGCAAATAAAAGTCTCTGTGGCAACATGAATATCACAAAATAAACCAGAGAGATGCCTGATATAATCATAAGGGAAAGAAAGAAGATACATACATTTTAAAATAGCATTTAACAAAACTCTTCCATTAAAAAAACACATTAAAACCTTGAGAGACTATTATTCATGTTGAAATATTTGATTAGTATTACTTTAAACATCGGTGGAAAACAGTGTCACGCTGAGATTTTTCAGACTAAAATTATTTCTTCCCGTAAGGCAGAAGCTCCTCAAATCAACACGTTGACTGGAAAGAGCATGAACCGTGGATGATTTCGGCTGCTGTAAACTGATAAATAACGACCTTAGCAAATGCTGGTGGGAAAAGCTCAGCGCTGAGCAGGGGGGTTGGCCAGCAGGTGGCGAGTTTTCTTCAGGATTGCGCTTTCAAGAAAAGCTTTTTGCAGTCCCGTCTATTCCGTAATGCCCTGACCATATCCTTCCTATGGCTTTTCATACAAAAGCCTAGCTCAAAACAACCTTAAGGTCTGATCTCAAACCACAAATAGCAAGAAGTTCTGGATTAAGGTTAAAACTCGGTCAGTACTTAACCGTCCCCTCGGGCCAAGGTATTATATGGTACATTTGCTATTTAGGATCACCTGATGACACAAAGCTCCCCCTGTTAGACGACCTTTACCTCTAACACTTCAACATAGCTGTGCATGACAGAAAATTGTCTTTCAAACTTAGTTTCTGACTTCCTTTGCTTTTGTGACTTTTAGCTGATCCCTCAGCTTTCTTTCCACGTAGTTTATGTGGGAATTTATATCCTTTTTGAAAGCTAATACTGGGAAAAAAACCCCCAAAACCCAAAGGGAACCTCTTTCCCCCACCACCACCACCACACCCCTTCCCAAGTGCTGGTATGTATTTAGAAGCTACAAAAGCTAGGCAAGACATTTTGAGGATGTTCTAATTAGTAGGACCCTTGCTGGATCAGGATTTCAATGCACTTCAGCCGGACAGGATTTCCATGTTAGTAACAGTAATACTTTGTTTTAAAATATTAAACACCTTTCTATAGAGTACAATCAAGAAATTGTATCTGCTGTGACACAGTTGTTAGATATTACTGTCACTGAAGGCAATCATAAACACTTGCATAGATTTGTGTGGAGGAAGACTGGAACTTCACAGCTGCTTCAAAGTCATGTGGTCACGTCAGCAGTGTATATGGCTAGAGATCAACTGTCATCTGGCAATCATCATTTTATAGAAGAGAAGTAGTATAGAAGTGATTTAGAGGATTGGGGTCTGATGTCACTGAATTAAAAACGTCCCCTGTGGAGGTTTGGCCACTGTATGACAGCAGCGCTGGTCACTTAGCTGCAGAGCTGCAGCCAACTGAACAGGAAGAGGTGCTTGGGTCACCAGCTACTGACTGGTGCATATAGTGGGGAAATTGACTCCTGTACATACGCCTTTTATTCCTGTCAAAAATCCTCCTGTTGCTGGATAGAAGCTGAAAAAGTGGCAATCTCAAATATCCACTGAAATAACAAGTGTCCTAAACCTATTTTTAAAGCTCGAGCCCCACTGACTACTGGGCCACGTTGATCTCCCTTGAAGGCTTTCCAAAGTCCAGGCACTAGATATTTAAAATACCACCCACATTTCTGAGCTGCAGACAGTGAGTCAACAGATCTGACCTCTCAGGGCTGCCCCAGGAGCCTGTTCAAGGCTGCAGAGTGGGCTTGAACAGGGTCTTCACGATCTTCAGTGTCTCTTCCCTTTGCTTTCTATACTGAACAGGCATGGCAGCTGGTGCGTTAAAGGAATGAAAAATGTATGTTTCAGGGCTCATATCATTGAGAAGAGGGTCACAGTTCTGTGGCAAAAAGACTGATCCTCATGCTGCTATACATGAACTGAAAAGATGAGATTATACAATTATTGGCAATGGAATGAACTTCATCTTGTTTCATTAGTTATCCTGGGATCTCTGCAGTGAACAAAGTCAGAATGAGATCCCAAATAATTATGATATATATCCCGGAGTCCTGTTTATTTTGCTGTCTCCAGTCCTGCTAAGCCCAAAGGAGGTGATGAGTTCCTGCTATAAACTGTTGCTGTGATAAGTCCTAGGAAAAGTTTTTTCAAAACACAAAAGCAAAATATTTTGTTTTTTCAGATGTAACAAGGTTCTTGTCATGTAGGTATATGATCTATCAGCTACTGAAGATAACTACTTTGTTAAAACGGAAGATAAAGTCTGATGAGAATGTAGAAACAGAAAACACATATACCCATCTCACCTTCAGGAAGTAAATAGAGATACCTAACATAGGGGCTGTTGGCTCTGTGTCTGTGCCAGCACAGGGTCAATCAAGAAAGGCTTCTCTGAAATGTGAACCAGATCTCAACATAGGCTGAATTTATCTTCACTCTGAAGAACCTGGGACCAAACACTCCCAATTTAAGTGTAACAGTTTAACTGGAAGAGTAACACATCTGCACAGTTAGGGGTGTAAATGAGCTTGGAGAATGAGTTTCCTTTCAGGAAGCACTGGATCCACTGTAGGCTACTAGTCCAATGTCACTGTAATTAAGTCACTCAAAGGAAGGCGAGTAGTCCTGATTCCAGTCCTGTGTTTGACCAAGCAATGGCAAGTAAATGTTGCCTTCGTTCACTAAAACTTATCAAGTCTTCCTTCCTTTAACTGCTAGCTATAATAAGTATAAAACTCATCAAAAACATGTTATTCCAGAGACTTCAAAAGATAAAGGTTCCTGGCAGTCCTTGAATTAATATACTTGGAATTTTGTCATGCATGCTGTAAGGCTGCCTGTCTTAATCTCTCTGTATGCTGGGACAAATGTACACAGGTAATTTCCTTTTCTGTGTGTGTGTATATGTATATATATATATATATATGCATGTGGACATATGTACTTCTAATTCCATACACAGGTTTTATTTTTACTCCGAGAAATAATTCTTTCATCTTTGAAATATTATTCTTTTTCCTGGCCTAGCCTGAGATGCATGAGTTGAAGGATACCCCTGCTAAGTTGTCAGGCTTCTAGAAATGTAGTACAAAGAAACAAGGGGATTTTTCCTCAAAACATGTGGCACAGACACAATCCAAAGCACAATGGTGCAATGTCCAGGCTTTGCTGATATTCCACTTGAGTGTTCTTGATTCACACTGGTGTTTGTCTCATAGGCCCATTCTGAGCTCATGTCACCAAAACCTTCAGTTCCTGTGGGGTCATTAAATTCTTAGTCAATTTCCAGCAGATATGGAATTGTATGTGGACAAAAGCAATGTACACAAATCATCCAAGCCACCCTTGTATTAAATGAACTTTTTTAAGGAGCTGGTTTTGACCTGGTAGAATATAATGGTTTCAAGGGAACCATATAGCCATTACAATCCATCATATAAATGAATACTTAGGGACAACTAAATCCAAAGATTATTTGACTGTTATACATATACTGGCTCAAAGGGGGCTGGAGGATAGACCCCTCAAAACTACAGTGAAAACATCTGTACTTTGAGGAAACTCTTCTTAAATATGAGCACATACATAAACTTTCTCATATTTCCAAAATGATCAGCTTATTTTAAATCAAAATTACCCCCCCCCCGGCATAAAGTTACATTTTGGATGCATTACCAGCAAATTATCAGTTTAGAAAAGTGAGGGGTTTTAGAAGGATAAAGGTTATTTTATATGACCAGTTCTGACTGTAGAGTCTGGCTTCTCTATAACCTGATGGTTTTTCATGTGTTATTAATTATTGTGTAGTGTACTCTACTGTGCTTCTTTAACTTCTATGGCAGATATTAACAGCTGAGGAAAAACAAGCAACATAAAATAGAATAGCGTTCTTCAAGCCCTGCTTTCCCTTCCTTTTGTTCCTCTCTTATAATGTAAAAACAGATAAATGATTTCCTCTTTCAAACACAACCAAAAAAAAAAAAAAAGACTCCTGGGAGGAGCCCTAGGATGCCAAGTTTGAGCCTGGATTGAATTTTTACGACCACTGTAAAAACTCCTGAAAATAGGAAATTATAATGGAAATGCTGACTCTAGCTGCATCAGGGTGAGCAGCACCAGCACGGCGTTATTAGTGATCTAAAGGGACTGGAAGTTAAAGTGGAATCATTTACACAACCGACTTCACACCACTTCCCAAACAAGGGGTGGATGAGTGTGTTGTGATGGGGAAATCTTGCGCTTGATTAGTTGCTTGCAAAATCTATTGTAACTCTTGAAGAAGACAAATCCTCTTCCCGTACCCCGGATCTTCTTTTCTGGTCCGAAAGAGCTGCTGGCGGAGCAAAAGCAGTGTCTGCTCTGTGACCAGAGCAAGGCGTGCAAGGGACGCGAGTCTGTGCCGCACCGTGACTCCTTGTGCAGGCAACAGGCAGGCTCGGGTCCTTCTCCTCAGCAGTAGCTAGCAGCGAAGGGCAGCAATATATTAAGGGGCCGGACCACATCTCAGCACCGCACTAAAAATCAAGCAAACTATTTCCTCCTTGCTAACAAAATGGAGATGCTCCAAAGTTTCGGCTTTTATTTTCAGGGAGTCCTAGAAGTTTAAAAAAGAAAAGTATAAAAGGAAACTTGGCAGAACAACGTGCTATCCATCGCTGTGCCGACTTACGGTTTGGGGGATGGGGGCGGGAGTTCCTATCAGAAGATAATTTACTCGCACCACGGGAGCAGTTTCCACCCGCGCTGTTTGCCGCTATTCTTCCGTGTCTTGTCATTAACAGCTAATTAAAATAATACGGCTACATGGGACCTGAGGAGCGAACTGGGGTCGGGAGAGAGAGGGGGGAGGCACCAGTTTCGGAAAGGGAGTCCGTGAGCTCCCGGCTCCGTGCCTTCCCACGCGCTCCCCGTCCGCTCTTCGGTCTCAGCCCGCACGGGCTCCTTTGCCTCCCAGAGCCCTTCCTGGCTCTTCCGTTTCCATCTGAGTCCGGTTTACCCCAGCGGGTCAGGGTGGGGATCAGAGACCGCACACGCTTAATCCTTCACTGCGGTAACACCAAAACCGCAGGAAGAGGTAAAAACAGACAAAGCGAAGGAAAGCGGAAAAAAAAATAATTTAAAAATTATATATAAGCCTCCATGTCGTGCTGATAACCAGGGGCCGGTCTCGGGGATGGGGAGTGACACTTTGGCCGGAAAGACAAGGCAAGGGGAGGACGCTGCGGTGCACTTGTGCCTGCTCTTGCCTGCACGGCTGCCACCGGGGCTATCTCCGTCCTGCCCGATGAAGCTCCGGGAGCGGAGAGGTTTTGAAAATGCCGCCCAGCAAAACGAGCTGCTCAGCCATGCTCCCCGCTCCCTTCCCCCGGGAGGTTCGGGAACGGCTGGGCTGCTGATCTGAGGCAGCTTTGACCGGCCATTTCCCATTCATTGCCGCATTGCAGGGGGCGAGATGTTTTCTGGGATCCGGGTGGCGATGCAGCCCCTTGGAGCAAACATCCTTCCCCACCCTGCCTCGCCGGACCCGCTTCTCCTCGCAATTCTCAGCCAGGCTCCTGCGGCTAATGCTTCGCGAGTGTCACAGTTGTTTTGCCACAATAAGAGTTTCCAAGGGGCAAGCGCCGTTGCCCAGTGGGGAGAAGGTCCCACGGAAGCAGAAGGGAGTTTTCTCCTGCACATGGCTATGAGATGGGGCCAAGAATCGTTATTCTTTTAAAGGTTAACTGGGTCCCGAAGGTGAAGCCGGGTGCCCCAGCTGAGGGAGGAAAGAATAAAAGCAATCAGGATGTGGCAGCCCTTTCCCAGCAAACGCGTAGGTGCATCCAGGGATGCTCATCATCCACAGCAGCTTATACCGTATGATGAATGATGCCCAGTACCTGCGCGGCTCGGGATTACCCCCGCACCCAGAACTCGTTGGAGATGAGGTTGCGAGAGCAGAGGGCTCCTCGCAGGAGGGAAGGGGAAATGCCCTCAGATGAGCTTTCTTATGTCCCCAGAATCTGGTCCGCANACCTGCACCAGCGGTGAGAGGAGACGGCAGCGCTCGACGCCGGCCCCGGTGCTGCGGGCGCGGAGAGGAGAGGCAGCCCCGGTGGGGTGTCCTGGTGGGAATGATGCTCCCCAAAAAAACAGCGGGACATAATCCAGGCTGCGGGGGCCTTCAGCTTACAGATGCATGAGGCAGGATTGGGACAGGATGATTTTGGGAAGTGGATACAGGTGGGTAACAGGGATGGGGGCTCTAGTCTCCCCACTCATCCCACAGATTTATCTTGAAACGAATTGGGTTTCGCCGTCACGTCTAAGTGCTACAAACGCGGCTGGCTCCGGGAGCAGATGCCTTCATTTTTTACGAGTCTCTCGAAATTGTAACATTCCTAATCGACAGCAGATCTGCGCTGTGGAAAAGCGCAGCGTATTCCCTGCGTGTCAGTGCTAATAGTGGTTTTGTATCTCGTTCCCGGTATTAGGTTCCCCACCGTTACAAGTTGACATAATGCAAATTAGCAAGGGACATCATAAAAATCCATCTGAGAATAAAGGGTTTGGAACAGCATACTCTTCCTAACGCAAACACCAGATATTTAAAGCAAATGCACTTAACAAGACAGTTAACCTGAAACTTCAGTTCAATCTCCAGTGGGTTGACAAGTCCAAATATTTTTATTTTTCAACAAATATGTAAATATCAGACTATACATTATCCCGGCAGCTTTCAGCTACAGCTTCGAGTAATGCTCTGGGATAGAACAATATTACAACGCCCCGCTTTGATTATAAACTGTTTTCGCGTGGGAATAATTTTCTATGCCTTACTTCCCCCTGACTGAGACAGTTTACTGCCCCTAATTTCGACGTTGAAGTATTTATTTCGGAATTACGGTTTCTGTAGCTGGAAGGGGTTTTATTTGGCATTCCCTCGAAGGCAGCAGGTATCACTGGTGTTGTGTTTACCATCCCAAATAATCTGCTGCTTTTCCTAAAAGCGTCACGGGGTTTGTTTTATTGATGCACGCACCCACCACCGGCTATACCAAGGTTCTTCCTCTGGGAAAACAAAAATTTCCAGTTAGACGAGCGTATCTCCGGTCTGTTTCTTGGTTTTGGGACACTTGGAGACCCTACAGTCGTGTTCTGATAACAGCACTTAAAAACTATTTTTGAAAATGCAAACTTATTCTAAGACATCAACTTACAGCATCAGGCACAGGATCACGCTCTCGATATTTCAGCCCCTAGAGCAGCAATAAACGTGCTTGGGTTTGGGGTTCGATTTGTTTTGGGTTGGGTTTTTTGTTTGTTTTCTTTGGGTTTGCTTTGTTTTGTTTTGTCTGTTTTTTGGTTTTTGGGGGGGTGGGAGGAGGGGGAGTGAGAAGTAATAAAAAAGAAAGCGAAAAAGAAAGAAAGAAAATAACAGCACGAACCGAGAGAGAATTGACGAAGACGGGATGACGGAGAGTCTTTGCTTCAGCTCTGCCTCATAAAAATGCCACTCGTTTGCAAAAGGAGGGAACGGAAACCTCTTCGCCTGCCCAAAGCAGTGAGAAGTATCGGACCCCAGGCTCTCCTCAGAAACAGAGATGTTTTGGGGGTGAAATGGCAGTGCTGGGTCTTACTTCGCTCTGCTACTGTCGCGTTCATGAACGCTTATTCCGCAGGATGATAATGTAGTGTTTTCTTCTTGGCTATTTTTTCTTTCAATTTTTATTTATTTATTTGTTTGTTTGTTCTTCCTTCGGAGAGGACCAAAAAATCAGTGTAATGATTTTTTGATCAGCGACATGAACAATAAAAAACCACACGTCCGTGAGGACGGTAACATGTTCCCCTGATGGATCTGTCCTCGCTAGCGTATTATATTACCCTGGTTCCTCGGGACAATGTAACACACTCAAGCGATTTTTCCCCTTCACGGATCTAAAGGAGTGTGAATGGATGAATGAATAGAAAAACAAATAAACGAGGAGATTATGGCCTCAGGATAAATTATAAAGCACGTTTAAACTTCCTTATTTTAGGGTTATTTTGCTCTTCCTGCTTCTCCCGGGTAACCTGAGTTCTCTCAGATCTATGCAGGTCTCTGCGGCTCCCGATCCGAGGGGATCCGTGGGACCCCTTACAGGATGCGGGGAAAGACGTCCCGGGCAGTGGGAGGAGGATCAGGAGAAAGGCACCGAGGTCAGGGGCACTAGAGCAGAAAGCGGGGGCCGGGAGGGATGCTGAGGAGGGAGCAGGGGAAACGGTTCTAACTGGGGGTGGATCCCTTTCAGGTAAGCGGCTCCTGGGATCCTCTCGGAGGATCTTCTGAAGACAGGGAGGACAACCTGTGATCTCAAAACCCTCTCAGAGGGAGCAGAACCCACCATCCTCCCTCCGCTCGAAGTTTTTTTTAGTCCTTTTTCATCTCCTCCGGCAGGTCCTGGTGAGTCCTGTCCCGCAGCTCGGCGGGGAGGGGGCGCAACAGGGCCAGCCGGGAGCCGTGAGGAGTAGCGGGGCCGGCGCAGAGAGCGCGATCACGAGAGCTCGTCCCTCCCAGTGCGGAGCTGCACTGGGGACACCCCGCCGCGCCACCCATGTGTGTGTACCCCGTCCCCTACGGAAGACCCCTGCACCGCAGGGGTCCACACGTTCTCATCCCCGGGGATACGCCTCGGGGGTGTTGAGGGAGCGGGGCGGTGAAGCTGAGTAGGGATCACACATTTGCGGACTGAGAGCCCCAGGCTGCTGCGCCTCCAGGAGAAGCGGGTTGAAAAGTTGGTTCTTCCCAGCCAGAAACTTTCTCCTGCGTGCGCATGCCCGAAGTCCGGTGGGAGGTTGAGGGGGGGAGCTGGGAGTGGGGGGGGTTGAAATAAGGAGGAGGCTGGAGGGAAGGGATCTGTTCAGTCTGAGCTCGGCAGCTCCCGGGCGCGTTTGCACTCCGGCACAGGCAGTCGGCGCCGGGAGCAGGAGGAGGGTGAGAACCTCCGTCCATCAGCCAGAGCACCTGGACACCTGGCCCCGCTGCTCTCTCGGATCTGCCTGTACCCGCTGGAGGGGCAGCGGGGTGGGGAGAGAACTGTGCCCCCCAGGGCCAGCAGAGACACAGACCTAGCCCAACTTCTGTTTTTTACCCCTGTGTTTTGCTTTCCCTATATTTTTTTTTTCATTATTTAATTTTACCAGCTCAAACTTAGCCCAGGATCTTTTAACTGCTGCCAGCGGTGGAGCACAGATCGGGATTAGGTAAATAAAAAAACCAATTCATTTTGTTTGGTTATTGTTTTGCCAAGCCCTGGGGGTCGGGGATAATCAAATACAAACTGCTCTTTTTTCCCCCCTCCCTTAGTCCTTTCTGTCACCACTCCCCACCCCCTCCCCTTCCCTTCCACCATGCCCTGGATGGTGCAGAAGCGGGTTCACATGAGTAGGATCGTTCTCCCTGGGGCGGGCGGAGGGCCGGGAAAAGCCTTCACATGGCGCTTGGATATTTTGATGCTATTTAAAGATTCGTCTTCCCCTTTCAAAGTTGTTTATCCCCCGTCGCGGAGGAGCTGTGTTTCTAACCCGGGCTAAAAATGACACATCCGAACTCCAAAACAGAAGCCTGAATGTTCTTTATGGACTTAAACTTTCAGCTTCTCCTCTGTGTTCTTTCCTTTTTCTGTGCTTTCTCTTTCTCTTCTTTCCTTCCTTCCTACTCCATGTTTAGCGTTTGTGGGTGAGATAAGCCTTCTCTAATTCCCTCTAATGCCATAACAGAAATTAATTTGATGTTTTTGTGTCTGACTGGATCGAAACGAGTTCAGCATAGGGAGAGAAGCTTCACCAGAGGCCCACTCTATAAAGTGTCAGTGCAAAGCTGAGGATTAGGGTACAGTTGTTATAGTTGGCTTTTAGAAGGGAAACTATAAAAATCGAGCAGTTTAGAGATTATCAGAGCGCTGCGGGAATTGTCCACTAAAACGCGAGCAGGGCCGGAGGGCGAGAGCCATGTCCCGGACAGGTGCACAGTAGGTCCAGTTCAGTCAGTCAGAAGTCAGATGAGGAAAAGGGGCTAATCCTTTACGCAGCGCTGAGCTGGAACCCCGCGGCGCGGGTGCCACTGGAGCGAGCCCGGGGGGATGCCCGGGTTCGGCCCAGCCTAGGGGTGCGGCTCTGTGCCCTGCGGGGTGTCACCGCAGAGGTTCTGACCCCCTACCAGTGGCTGTGCGTGCTGTGGCCGCGGGAAGCGAGGAATACGGAGTGGAGAAACTCTCCAGGAAGAAGGAAGGACTTTTTATCTAATCCTGCTTTGGGATGCATCTCTAGGCAGAAAGCGAGAATGAATCTTGTGCTGGGGGCCTTTCTACAGCCTAGGGGATTAATAAAAAAGGCCACGCAACTTAAAAGCCAGCAAAGCAACCTAAAAACTTCTACAGGGTTTGAGGAGCGTGGCCCCTGCGACCGCCCCGCCGGCAGTCGCCCGCCGCAGGCTGGCCCTCGCCCTGGCCCCCGTGGCCCGTCTCCCACCGGAATCCTGACTGGGGGACGATGGTGTTGTTGTTGTTGTTTCGTATAAAAGCTGCCTCAGGCAGCGCAGCGATCGCTGTTGCAGTCGGACCCCTGTTATTATTATTATTGTGAGCCTGAAGTCCTCCGCATTCATTCGCACTCGCAATGGTGGTCTGGGGAAACTTGTCAACACTGATTCCGTGATAAAATGTGAATGATGATTTTGTAAGGTTTGAGCGGAGACATCCAAGGCACATGCTGACTGAACCCTTCCAGTCCTCATTAATGTTAGCAATTAACTCTTTCACGCTCAATTAGCCCCGAATAAACCTGCTTTAATAGATTCTGCACACTTCATTAATACTCTGTATAAATCTGTGCTGAACAATGCGCTTTATTCCTGAAGAGCACCACGCTCAAATAATGCGGAGCAAAAGGGCAAGTTTATTCCGTTTCCAGTTAGCTTCCCAAACACAGATAAATTGTAAGCTGTATTTCCCCACTTAAACTGATAGGAAGAGAAAATCTCGTTCTCTCAAATGGGACAAAATAAGTAGGCGACCCGGTGGCAAAACGCTGCACACCGATACAATGAAGCTGCAAGGACAGAGCTACCAAACTACGAAAGATCCGGACAAACAGGGAGGCTCTTTTTTTCCTTCGTTTTTTTTTTTTCTTTTGACAGATGAACCTGATTGCTGTAGTTTGAGGCTATCGCAAGAATGTAGCATTTTATGCTCACCACTTTATCATGTTTGTAAAAATAAGCAAAGTTCTCGGGGTAATTTACCTCCTCCATTCTTCCATGTGGAACTAATTAGCAAACCTCATTATTTATGAGTCAGGTATTTAATGTAACAAATATCCCTTTCAAAGGACACATCGGAAATTGATAATTCAAAGTGGAAAGGAAAAATACCGACTACCCACAAGATTACTTTAAAATCCATCTAATTTCGCCCCCTGTGCTACCATTAAAAAATACCGGGGGGTTTTTCTTTATTTTCGCATAAGGAGGTGGGATTTAATCGGGAAGGTTAAGATTACAATGGTTTTAAAACAATGGCAACTGGACAATAGCATTACCGTATCTTCAAACAGGACAAAGGGTAAGAAAGCTGGAGACAGATGTAGCCTTTCAAGTTTATGATCCTATTTTGCAGGGTAAATTTATCTTGGCATGAGTGGGTTTTGTTTCAGACAGAACACAAGTGGTTTGTTCTTAATTACTCACCAAGCTAGTTTGTGTTGAAAAAGATAAACCCTGCACCGTTTTATTGCGATGAGGGAATCCAAGCGGAGAACTCGCGGGGTCTTCTTCTGCAAGAAAAATAAAAATAAAAAAAGAAGCCCCGATAACGATCTGTTTACATGAAACAGAACTAAAGGTGGTGTGACACTGAAATCAAAGAAACATTGATCTCTTTGCGGGCAAGCGGGAGAGCGGAGAGTTCCTGCGCTGGGAAACACGTTCGCTTTGATGTTTCGGAGAGGGGGTACTTCTTTATGAAATACTCTGCTCTTTATCTATATTCTTTACTATCCCGGTCTCACAGAGCAAAAGTGTAGCTTACATTTCTGGAGAAGTGCCAATAAACTTGTAGTAGTGTGAACGCTCTGCTCTCACTTTCCTTTTTCTCACTCTTTTTGCTTTTTTCTTCTTTCCTCCTCATCGTTTCTTCTTTCTCTTTTTTTCTTGTTTTTGTTTTTGAATAATACAAATATTCTATCAAAAAACCACGACCACTGTGGATGCTATTATGAACCATCTGTGTTTCTTTGTGGTTTCTGCCCTTTATTCCTTTGGGAAATCGAAAGAGGATTTTTTTAAAATTCATGTTATCAAGAAAGAATTTACTCAAATTGACATAACAGAGTTTTGCTTATGTATTCCATATCAAATGTTGTCTAAGTATACGAAGGAAAAAAGAGGGATAAGCCCAGAAATTTAGTCTTTACGACAGCATGTTTCATGCTTGAGAGATCTAGGACTACCTAGTCAGAGCAATAGACACAGAACCGTTGTGACAGGCAGAACAAGACATTTTAGGTACTCGGACAGGAGTGTTTTTCATGCACTTTGTTCTCAGGGTCATGGATTAAGGCATTTATGCTGCAATGTGGACACGCCTAGAGTATGGGCAGCACTAGCAAAATAAAAAGCATTTCCCTAGTTGAACAACAAAACAGTCTGGTTGCTTCATTTGCTGTAAATGGGGGGGGGGGGGGGGGGGGGGGGGGAAGGGGGGNGGGGGGGGGGGGGCAGGAAAAGGAGGACAATGTAGTGTGTGCAGTGTGTACATCTTTCAATAAACTGCTTTACAAAATGTATCCAATTAAAAAAGACAAACTGTCACAATCTCTTATTCTGGGTCATTGCAAAGGAATTCTTTTAACGTTTGGGTATCTATTCCTGCTGCTGATTTACATAAAGCAGTGTGAAAGGTGGGCCCAATGTCTACAGCTAATGAGTAAGCTTCTTCCTCTTACACCTTCCAAGCCACAGCTTCTCAGACCAGGCAACAGCTCATATATATATCGGATTTGTTTCTCTTGCCTTTAGACTTCTTCTACTGTCACCCCAATCCCAGCAGCCCTACAGCTGAGTGCTGCAAGAATCCTGCTGTAATTCTATGGGATCTTCTGGGGATCCTACTGTGACTCAGTGGGGATCTTATGAGGATGCTGTGTGGATCCTGCAAGAACCTGCAGGAACCCTCCGGTGAATCAAAGGGGATCTTATGAGCACCCTGTGGGGACCGTTCTGAGGACAAATCAAGGAGTTTAGCTATTGGCAGAGTAAAGAGAAGTGTCCCTGGGTTTTGCACCCACAAATGGAAAGCTGCATCTCCACCGCCAGATCTCAGGTGGTATCTCCAGCCAAAATGTTGACAGCATTTGGGGCTGAATTTGCAGTCAGAGGCAGATGTATCTTGCACTGCTGCCTGGTAGCACTTTCCCCTCTGCTTTGTGGGGTGCAATGGGTGGGGATCTGGCCCAGAGGAGAGGCTAGGGTCTTTGCTAAACACTGAAACCAAGCAAATTGATGGCATTCAGCCCAGGGAAGGGCTGGAGCCCTGTGGCCCTGCAGCTGGTGGGCTGGGTATCCCCATGAGAAGGGTTCCTCCAGCTCTTGCCTTGTTGCCTTTTGAAGGCTTCTAATTGAGTGATTGCCTCGATCAGGAGGTGGGCTTGAAACCAAGCACTTCTCCTTGGGGAGAGCAAATTGCACTTCAGATTTGTCACCCGAACACAGCATTTTCTCTTTTTGCAGTGCGTGAGAGGGCTGTTGGCTGGTATTGAGGATTTTCTTATTTTGAATAAGGGAAAATGTGCACTTCTGAGCACCCAAGTGCCTCCCCCAGCCTAGAGGCAGATGCTTGGCTGACTTCAGATTCCAGGGAGCTGAGCCACCCAAGGGCAGCAAGCTCTATGCATCTCATCCCTGTGACATCTCTACAGTCAGGGCTAAAGGCAGTTTTTATGGACAGAAGTAGTGGGCAGCATCCCAGCCTTTTCTAAAGGCTGAGGCACCTGAAAAGTGATTTTTAAATTGCATGGGAGAAGCCCTGATCTTTGTGGGCTTGATCTTTTCTGTCCCACTATAGAGGATCATTGGTGATCTGCCCACCACAGGGATGCTGTTGTGGGAGTGAGTGATTGTGGATAGTGTATGACTTCCGCGCATGAAGGAAGAGGAGAGGGAAAGTCTACAGACCTGCGGGGATGCACTGACAGCCAAGAGTTGTTCAGGCTTGGTCAGGCCAAGTCCAAGGCAACCTTCTCCTGTGGCTTTGGAGAATGATGGTAATGAGGGGTGAGAAGTTCTGGCAGTTTTTATCATCATATAAATTAACCTCTCCCTCTTCCCCCCTCCATCATTATTTTCCAGATCTTTTCCTCCCCTGTTCCCAAGATCCTCCTCCTGAGTGGTCACAATGGGAAGTAAGACCCTGCCGGCCCCAGTGCCTATTCATCCTTCCCTTCAGCTCACCAACTACTCCTTCCTGCAAGCATTCAATGGGCTGCCAGCTGTGCCCTCTGACCACCTTTCCAACCTCTATGGCTTCAGTGCCCTGCATGCGGTACACCTTCACCAGTGGACTTTGGGGTACCCAGCCATGCATCTGCCCCGCTCCTCCTTCTCCAAAGTACCTAGCGTATCAAGCCTGGTGGATGCACGGTTCCAGCTGCCAACATTCCCGCTCTTCCCACATGTCATTCAGCCCAAGCAAGAGGCCACAAATATGACACTCAAAGCTAAACCCCGCTTTGACTTTGCTAACTTAGCAGTGGCTGCCACACAAGAGGACCACTCTAAACTGGGACAAGCAGATGGTCAGGGTTCACCTGCAGGGCTGGGGTCTTTGCTTGAGGTGACTAAACTCTCGCCAGAGAAGAAACCCACGCGAGGAAGGTTACCATCCAAAACCAAGAAGGAGTTTGTGTGTAAATTCTGTGGCAGGCATTTCACCAAATCCTACAACCTTTTGATCCATGAAAGAACGCACACTGATGAACGGCCCTACACATGTGACATTTGCCACAAGGCCTTCAGAAGACAAGATCATCTGAGGGATCACAGGTAAAAATTCTACTTCTCCTGGCCTTTCTATTGTATCTGTACTCTCCTTACTACACATCTACAATAATGAAGGTGCTTGTAAGAAAAATCATCTTCCTGTCCAGCCAGCAGCATTTCCTCTTGGTTTTCTTCTGCCCGTTCCTAGTGGAGGACCCCAGAAAATTCAGTTTGGAAGAGAGCCATGTTGTTGTCACTCATCCTGCAAAAATGGCTTGCATGGCCTCCTTCTTGTGTTTCACAGGCATTTTCATCCTCCACTTGTATTGTCTTGTGTCTTCTGTCTTTGTGGTACTTCCTAAGTGTCATGAAGACACACAGCCTGCTGACCTTCAAATTAGAGAGAAGCTCTTTATCCTTAAGAAAGGCACTTCTGTAAGTCTCCAACATGGCCTTCTCTTCTTGCACACACACATATGGGTCATCACCTGAGTGCCGCACTCGAGCACTCTTGGTCCCAGCCGTAAGTGTTAAAAGTGTGTTCTGCCTCAGGTAGCTCACTGCTGAGTTTTGGCTGCTTCTTTATGACATCTCAATTGTTTTTTTCTCTCCCTAGATATATCCACTCAAAAGAAAAGCCTTTTAAGTGTCAAGAATGCGGGAAAGGATTTTGCCAGTCCAGAACGCTAGCTGTCCACAAGACTCTGCACACGCAAGTAAAGGAACTGAAACCTGCCAAACTTAAATGCTGAATCTCCAACTTCTATGAACTTTTTATCCCCTTCAGACTTTACACCAAAACCAGAGCAGAATCAAATCTTTCAGGATGGGAGCACTGAACTTTGTGTTCTGTTTTCATTTGTACTTTAAAAAGAGTAAAACCTGCGCCCCCCCATCCCTGCCCAAGCAACAATCTTCCTAAGTCATGGGTGAAAAGATTGTTTTTGCAGTTAAAATACTCATGAGTGATGGCAGAGTGTTAGCTGACTTGTGTGGCTTTGATAAACTTTATGCCAAAAGGTGGTGCTCACGTGTTGGACAGGAATCTCTTTCGAACCAAATAAAACCCCACAAGCTTTCTCCCTTCCAATCCCAAATAAAAGACCCAAAACATTGCTTTCAAAAGTATTACTTAAAAAAGAATCCTCTTATTTTATACTTTTTTTAAACTGTATAAAGCTTCTTATTTTTACACTTCGGAAATTACAGAGAATTCCAGAAGGCAATTAAGAACTGAAACGGTGGTTTCTCATCACAGCACCATTAGGATGAGGAAAAGGGCAACTTACAAATCTCATTTGCTAGTTCATTTTCTCAAAAGGAGAAGAAAATTAATGCTTGATAATGACCTAAATATCTCAAGTTCGGAGGCTTATTGTGGCTAGAAATCACATCCAAATCTTAGACTTGCAAGTCCCCAGTGCTTGGGATAAAACAGTGTTCATGGGACATGTAGAATTTTTCTGCCTTGTGGTCTACTGTGTGCTGTGAGGAGATTTGTAGCTTGCGGACTTATTTAAAACAAACCAAAACCAAACCAGACGAAAGAAAAATGGCAATACATCTAATTGATGGTATGCACAACGTGGTTTTAGTGGTACTTTAAAGTCTTTTTGTGTCCTGATGAGAGAGAACAAATTTCAACCTGAGACCGTATTTTTTCAAATGCTGGCTTTCTGAACAGTGTATTCAAATTAAGAGACATTCCAATAAGTTTTGTTTATTAAAAAAAAAAAAAAAGTTGTATGGCTGTTTGGCACTTTATGCTGATTATTGGTAATTGACATTTATCACTGGATTGTGTGTGTTTTTTAAGTATTAAAATAAATCGTTATTTTACAGGCAAGTCTGCATGGACTTACTTATGTGTTTATTTGCTTTCTGGTCTCTTCCGTAGCAAACTTTCTCTGTCAATATTTATAGTTGTTTTCTTTTTATTTCTTTTTTTTTCCCCCCGAGCTAAATTGTTTCCTCTGCGGCTGCTTCTAGCAGCCTTTGAAAGTCTGGTTCTTTCCTTCACACATGAAATTTCCCCCTCCTCATTTTTTTCCTTTTTTTTTTTAAATTTCTTTTTTAAGGCTGACGAAAGTAAACAGGTCTGCAGAGAGTCAAATAATTTTTGCTGCTGGTGTGGAAAAAAAAATCGCCTTGGGTAACTAAATCTTAGGTATCAGCTGATAAGATTAGGTGTCAGAAGTGTTATAAAACAAATCAGATGAATAATGGGCAAACTGTTGCTGCTTTCACAGCCTGAAGGCGCTGTGGGGAGAGCCGCCTCGCACACCCTTCCTTTGGCTTGTCAGGAGTAGGCATTTTTCAGCCGCATCTTGGGCCGGTTCAGCGCTGATTGGGGCGGCCTTTGATTCCCAGCAGCTGTCTTAGATCAGAGATGTTTATTCCATGGCGAAACCGCTTCGCATCGAGACGGAGGAGAGAGAGCTCAGGGTTGGGCGATCCGCCTGAGACTTTGAAGCGCTTCTTGCCGTCTTTTCTCGTTCCCTCGGCAAACCCTAAACACTTTTCCACCCTGTCACAAGCCAGTCCGCCCTCAGTCCGCGATAAGAAAAGTCTCCTGCAAATTCGAGCTGTGACGCATCCGAATAAACGTCGGTCTCGGCCAGCGGCTCCTGCGCTGCCGCTGCGCGGATGCTCTGACGCCGCAAGCCCCTTGATGAGATGCGGTCCCTTTTCCCACTTCCCCGATCCGCTTTTAGAAAATATTTCTTTATTTGGTCAAAGAATTCTATCGACTACTAGGGGGGAAATTGAGGGTGTAGCTTATTTAATATAAACATAGGGGGGAAATATCTTCCCCCCGCTCTGTTTTTGTTGGACACCAGTTAGAGCGTATTGTGGCCGATGTACTGAACCGCGCTGGCTAAGGTGGGCTGCAGGGTCCACCTTGGGCACGGGGGCCTAGGGTGACACCTCAGCATCCACTCCACGGGCGCCGTGAGGACGGGCTGCAACTGAAGCCGCGCTGCTTCTGTTTTCTCCTGCCCGCTTTCCGCACCGCTTGAAGACATTCGATGTTTGGTTTAGGTTTCTTTTTGTCTCAAAAGGCATCTGAAAACTACCCGCTCGGTACAGGCGAGCTGTAGAGTCGCGAAATCCTCCCTGCGCCGAGCCGAGCGCGACGCTCCGAGTAGTGAGACTTGCGCGGAGTATGGCGGGAGCCCGGGGTATCCATTCCCTGCGCCGGCCGGCCCGGCGTTGCCCAGCCGCGTTTGCTGGGCAGCGTCTCTCGAGGGCAATTTTCGCTGCCTCCGGAGGTCCCTCCTCCACTCCACAGCTGCGTCGCCTTGCGCAAGGCCAGAGAAAGCGACTTGCCCGCGGAGTGCTCCTCGGCAAACGCTGTCGAGACCGGGCACGGCATCGCGGCATTTCGCGCCTCTCTGAGGATGGACCTCCAGCCCCGAGGGCTGACACGGTGTTAACTGCCAGTCTAAGGGCTGGGGGGTTCACCCCATGCGCCTTTCCTCACCGCAGTTCTTGTGTTTCTTCTAAAGGGAGAATCAGAGAAATCGAACTTTCCCGACCCTGTCGCGTCGTTTCGTGGTACGCAGGAACCCGGATGCTTCTGGGGTTCTTTAGTGGAGGGGCGCAGGGGAGACCACTGTCGCTTGGAGCCATTCGTTTTTCAGGGGTCGTGACTACGGGGCAGAAATCTGAGTCGAGTCCAAAGGGAGGGAAGCAGGGATGCAGGGAGGGTCACTCCACTGAAGCTTTCCCACGGTCCTCCACCATCTCCTTAACACCGGGACACCCATGGCGAGGTAAGAAGCTGTCTCAGTTACTGGTTCCTGGGAACCATTATAACAGCAGATTGTGAAGGTGCAGAAACTGCTTCACCCAGCTGGGCATGAGGAGAGTTTCATTTGTAAGACTGAAGTCTGGTGATGTTCCCGCCAGGAATTTCCTTGAACATGTATTTTTATGTGCAATGAAAAAAAACCCAACCCAAACCATCCCCAGAGCTGACGTATTCGGAGTTATGGCTGTATTACAACTACATGGGCAACCGAGTGAGCGCAGGATGCATACCAACCCTTTAATGTCATTTGTACTACACCTATGGGTGTGTGTGTGTCTTCTTCCCAGATAGCCACTTTCAACCTCATGCAGACAAAAGCTATCTCTCTACTCATGCTGGCAGCTGCGTGGGTGAACAGCTTGCCTGTTCCCTCCACTCTTCTGAATTTTGCTAGGCAGTATCCATTCAGTTTTTCCAAGGAAAGCAAAGAGATGAGTCATACTAACTCCCCAAAGTAAATGAAAGGTATTAGGAAATGTGCTGTTTAATTGATAATAAGAAATAACTGGAATAATTAATTATCTCCCCTTTCTTTCTTTTTATTTTCTCATTTTGATTGCACATTTTAAGCTGATATTCACACAGTGAATAATACTTAGGCCTCTGTCTGCAAATTGTAAGCTGATTTTGCATTTTCATCGTAAAAGCATCACTAAATGGGACTTTGCAAGAATAAAAACAGGGCACCTGACTCTCATTGTCCCTTTTTTTGGTCATTCTTAAAAGTTTTGGATTTTTGTAACCATTTCCACTTACAGAGGAAAATGTAAAGATGTCATGGCACATGTCTCTCTCTTCCCCCCACTCCTTTACATTCCAATCATTCTTTTTCTGCCCATAAACTGTTACTACTCTACAAGATCCTGATTCTGCACAATCTACTCAGCCTGTTTTTTTCTGATGGGTGCAGGAAGAAATCTTGTCAGATGGGGTCTTCAGTGTGCATTCATGAAACAGAGCAAAAGCCGCACTCAGAATGTACACTGGAACAGCAAATAGTTACTTTTCAGCTGTGGATTACATGTGCCTCTGAAAAAGGGGCCACAAATCATTGGGTTTTTAAAGGTTCTGCATGAGTTGTATATTAATCCCAGTTTCCCTAGGGATGGATTAATCCCAGCTTACCAGTTGTGTGGCTACAGACAATGTTGATGGGATTGGGGGTAGGGGAGAAGGGA
Organism: Rhinopomastus cyanomelas; assembly: GCA_013400115.1. Lineage (NCBI taxonomy): Eukaryota > Metazoa > Chordata > Aves > Bucerotiformes > Rhinopomastidae > Rhinopomastus > Rhinopomastus cyanomelas. The sequence goes on along the minus strand of VXBP01008423.1, from coordinate 24,756 downwards.
AATGGGAAAAGGAGAGAGAAATTAAAAAGATCCATCACAGGAATACATGGCCTAAGTGGCAAGGAGCCATAAGTACTTAAGTTTAAATACCTCTTCTACCTCTGTCACCATATGTGAGATGAAGGAAATCACTTTAGCTCCCTGCTTTTGTTTGTTCATTGGTAAACTTGGGATAATGCTGCTGTTTTTGCTACCAAGAGGCCTGGCACACCCATGTAGAAACCATTACTTTGAGTTCCAAGTAGTGCAAGGAGATATTCTGATATGTACCTGGGCAGCAGAAAGCGGTGTCTGATCTGGGAGACCTAATGGGCTGTACAAGACAAATTTATATTCATGTGTAATTGTTTTTCAGCCCTGGCAGTTTTGTTGAGAGTTGGAATCCTAGAGCCCAGAATGCACTTTTCTACATTCCTATTTAGTGACTAAACAGGAGAAATGGTGAGGGCCAAATTCATCCCTGGTAGGACTCCAGTGACATCAGCTATCGTATAGGAGTTTTTTGAATGAAGTCAATCGGGTTTTACAATGACTGAGTTTGGCCACACGCATACTCAGCTGCTCAGAGAGCCGGAGTAGTGAAGGAAGCTTTCCTTGTCTTAGAAAGAATCACTTCTTAGTCTAGGAGGTACAATCTAAGCCATTGACCTGTTTTAGACTGTCAAATTTACCTCATTTGAACTCAAGAAGCAGCTGAGCCTGCTCAACATCCAGCAGAACTTAACCCGTAATCAACCCCGATACCCCCAAATGTTCTTAACTTCCAATGAAGCTTTGTATTTGTCCATCCTGTTACATCCTGTACATTTGTCCATCCTACACAGCACTGTGTCGTGGATACCCAGCAGATGTGTTTACTTGTCACTGGGCAGCACACTGCAGGAACGTTGGCAACAGGCCTGCAAGCCGAACAGTGGCTTCAGCACAGTGTGGTGCTGGAGTTGCTTGGCTCTGCCCTTTATTAGATCTAGTTGTTCCAGAAACCCTGTCGTGCTCATATGTCTCTGCCACTTCCAGTTCACTGCTGTCTGGGGCTGTAATACCTCTGCCAGTTATACCTAATGACAATATGGTAAATCACTAAAAAGTGCTGTTCCTTCTCCTGTGCTTTCACTGCTGGCGCTGACTCCCCCTACACCTTTTGCTTTGCCTGAGACTGATATTGCATCAAACATAAAAATGTTTAAATCAGTATGATAGTTCCTGACACACTAGGTATAGAAAAACAGCCATTGGATCGGGGCAATGATTATCAAAAGTTTGTCTATAGAACTTGTCACCACTAAACTTGCAAGTTAAACTACTTGCAGGGTCTATTGGTTCTGCATTCTTATTATATTTTCTGAGGAACAAGTCAACTTGAACAGTAATAGAACTTTATAAGTTGAGTAGCAGAAGTAGTTCTGGTCATATGAGTCACCTCAGTTATTTTCCAAGGGATGAAATCTCTTCTGATTTCTAATTTGTCTTCTGTCTTTGGTGATGGAACTTACATTTGTTTTCCAATACTTTTACATTATACATGTGGAAGAATGAAATCTGAGTTTATAGGCTTGTTCACCAATTTTACAGCAATTTGACTTGACTGAATCCACTGGAGTTATTAAACTTCTACAGCAGTTGTGAGAAGAGAATTAGGCCTACAGATGGTTTTTGCTGCAGCCACAAACTCCACACTGCTGAGACTCACTATTGCTTTTAATCTACATTTAATTTCCCTAAGTTTTATTTTATAATTTTGTCTTCTGTCTCTGCTCATCTTTATCTCATGCTAGGGCAAATAGAAGGGAAGCAGAAAAGATATTATTACTAGCATTTCAACAGGCATGTCAGCTTGTACCAGTCAACTGGCACACAGTTTTCATTTTTTTTTTTTTGTTTTCTTTTTTATGTTTTATTCCCCCCCCACCATGTTAATCTTTCTTGCTGTCCTCTCTTGCTTCCTCAGTGTTGGTAGAGTTCCTATCCTGCTCATCTCACTTCTCAGTTTGTATTTCTGCCTCTTATTCAGCTCCACCATAGTTTGCTTTCATGTTGCTGCAGCTGTAGTTTTATTTGTCACATCACTGGACCGGTTGACTGTCTTTCCTTCTGCACTTTTTGGCTACTCCTTGGCCGTCTGCATCAAGTTTGTGTCTTGTAGAATGAAACAACAAATCTGTCTTGTCATTCATCTTTTCAACTTCTTGCTTCCTTCACTTATTTGAACCAACCACATAATTACCACTCTTCTTGCATCGTGAAGCCTTTTCTCTTTTTTATCGTTTTGGCTTCTGATGAGCTGTTCAAATCACATGTTATGGGTGAATGATTAATCCATTTAACAGAGTTATTTTTCTGTTGAAGGGTTGCCCAGCCACAACATGGTGTTCTTCCGAATGTATGTGAGGATATTTCAGTTTATATGTATTGCTTACAAAGAGGGACTGGTGGGTGATGTGGTGGTTGGAGGCCGCATTGGACTCAGTGACCATGAAATGATAGAATTCTCAATTCTGGGCCAAGCAAGGAGGGGAGGCAGTAAGACCATTACCACGGACTTCCGAAGGACAGACTTCAACCTCTTTAGAACACTGGTTAATGAAGTCCCTTGGAGTACAGTCCTAGAGGGAAAAGGGGTCCAGGAAGGCTGGACTTTTTTCAAAAATGGGCTCTTGAAGGCCCAGGAACAGGCTGTCCCCATGTGTTGTAAGACAAACCGTCGGGGTAAATGGCTGGCCTGGCTGAACAAGGAGCTTCTGCTGGAGCTCAGGAGAAAGAAGAGAGCCTACCATCTTTGGAAAAAGGGGTTGGCCACTCAAAAGGAGTATAGAGGTTTAGTTAGGTCATGTAGAAAGAACATTAGGGAGCCAAAAGCTCAGCTAGAACTCAGCCTGGCCACCGCTACAAGAGACAATAAAAAGAATTTTTACAAATATATTAATAACAAAAAAAGATCCAGGGAGAGTGTCCATCCTTTACTGGATGCAGAGGGGAACATTGTTACTGAGGATGGGGATAAAGCTGAGGTACTTAATGCTTTGCCTCAATCTTTAATAGTCAGTCTGGTCATCCTCCTGATACTCGGTTTCCTGAACTGGAAGATAGGGTTGGAGACCAGACTGATCCCCTCATAATCCAGGAAGTGGTAACTAATGACTTTCTAAGCCAACTGGATACTCACAAGTCTATGGGGCCAGATGGGATCCACCCAAGAGTGCTGAGGGAGCTGGCGGAGGAACTTGCCAAGCCTCTCTCCATCATCTATCAGCAA
>VXBP01008423.1:0-21372 GCA_013400115.1 Rhinopomastus cyanomelas | reverse complement strand
TGAGGTTTAACAAGGCCAAGTGCTGGGTCATGCACTTTGGTCACAACAACCCCCAGCAACGCTACAGGCTTGGAGAAGAGTGGCTGGAGAGCTGCCTGGTGGAGAAGGACCTGGGGGTGTTGATCAACAGCCGGCTGAACATGAGCCAGCAGTGTGCTCAGGTGGGCAGGAGGGCCAATGGCGTCCTGGCCTGTATCAGAAACAGTGTGACCAGTAGGAGCAGGAAGGTGATTGTGCCCCTATACTTGGCCCTCGTGAGACCGCACCTCGAGGACTGTGTCCAGTTTTGGTCACCACAGTACAGGAAGGACATTGAGGTGCTGGAACGAGTTCAAAGAAGGGCAACCAAGTTGGTGAAGGGGCTGGAGGGCATGCCCTATGAGGAGAGGCTGAGGGAGCTGGGGTTGTTTGGATTGTTTAGTCTGGAGAAGACTGAGAGGAGATTTTATTGCCCTCTACAGCTACCTAAAAGGAGGTTGCAGCAAGGCTGGTGTTGGTCTCTTCTCTCTAATTAGTGGTGATAGGACGAGGGGAAATGGCCTCAGGTTGCATCAGGGGAGGTTTAGATTGGATGTTAGAAGGAAGTTCTTTACTGAGAGGGTGATTAGATACTGGAGTGGATTACCCAGGGAGGTGGTGATGTCACTAACCCTGGAGGTGTTTAAGGAACGAGTGGATGCGGCGCTTAGGGATATGGTCTAGCGGTTAGACACTAGGAGAAAAGGTTGGACTTGATGACCCTGGAGGTCCTTTCCAGCCATGATGATTCTGTGATTCTATGATTCTATGTGTCTTGTAAAGACTTCTAAGACTGTTTCTTTATCTATTTAGTCTCAAGGATTTCAGCACAGGGCTACAGAAAAGTCTCAGGTACATTTTCAGAGAAATAAATTTCTTTATTTCCCAATAAAGAAATGTAAAAGTAAATAAAACCAGATCTCGTCTAAAGTTATATTAGGTAGGAGGGGCCTGTAATGCTAAATGCTGCCTTTAGGGAATAAGTACATTCTGATGAGCATGTTCAGAATCCTGTTCTCTTTCCTTTCCTGTTGTACCTAGTGAGGCTGATCAGACACACACCCAGAGAAAGGATTGTGATGCACTTCAGAGATTGAAGCAGGATGTCAGTGATACACGGCCATGTAGGGTCATAGGAATCTTTGCTCAGGAAGTCTCTTTCCAGGCTCTTCCATCCCTTACTAGTTGAACTCTTCAACTTCACAAATAACAACCCCCCATGTTTCTTCCCAAAGTGGCTGCTCAGATCACTTCAATGCTCCAGGCACAATCACCTCTATCCTGCAGGTTTTCATCTCTGCTGGTTGTCTCTGCTGTGTATAGAGACCACCCGCAGCCCCATGCTGGTGACTTTTCCAGAATGACACTCAGCTGGTCTCACTGGGATGTGCTCATGGTTGTGAGGCCTTAAGGATGGATTTTCTTTTCATGTGGGTTAAGGTTCATTTTAACTGAGCCTGGTGACAGGGCAGATAATTGTGAACTCTTATGTTTGTTTCATAATTGATCTGAAATTTATTGAAATTCCTTGTTTCACCCAGGATGGGTTTTTTGTATGAGTAAAACTGTATTTGCTTCAGGTTCTTCTCCTTATTTCTTTACAGAGGTGAAACTTGATTTATGTGAGTGTTCTTGAAAAGGGCACAAAAAGTAACATCTTCTGTGGCAGGAGAACTCTAAGCCTGTTAAGAATGTGCCACTTTCCACCACTTTGCTTCCAACTGTCAGTGAATTCTTTAATTTTCTATTGTGTACTCTTTTTTGTGTTCTTCCTTAAAGAGCACTTCTCTTGGAGAGTGATTGCTCTAGCACTTTACAAACAGCTCTGGTTTTCACCACTCATCAAGTTTGTTGCTTGATGTCTACTGAATATGCAGTGAGTTGCTGGATGCTGTTGGTATGCCAAATTCAGACTGTGTGGTGAATGCTGCCCTGTCCAGGTCTGAGCACAGCTTTGCTGCTGGTCTTAGCAACCAATCAATAATTAGGAAGCTGGATCCTTGATGATCCTTAAAGTGGACTAAGTCAGCTAGCCCTCTACTGTTGATTTCTTCATTAGCACGTGCATAGGTCCAGGCCAAGAACTGGTTTTCTCTTATGCATTTATTTGGTGACCACTTGGATATGACTTAGGAAACCATTAGTGTTTCTCCAGCAGTTGGGAAATGTTTACTTCCAGCTGTTTATTTCCCTCAGTGGATTAATAAGTCTATTTCAAAGTGCTGCAAAACGGAAAACTAGGTTTTCAAAATGGGGAAGGAAGAACATTCATAGTGACACAGTGTTTTCATCAAACTCCGTTTTCTCTACACTGCAAAGGAGATGTTTAAATTAAGAATTTAGCTTTTCCCTGACTTCCCAATGTACCTAATCAAATACATAAACTATATGCAACATAATAAAAGCCCTTGCATCATCTGGGTAAAATAGAAGGGGAAACCAGGTGGAGTTGTTAGTGTTCCTGAGTAGAACCTTTCCACTGAACTGGAGTTGTCAGTATGATTATCACCTTAGAGAAAAAAATACTTTGCACAAAGATTCCGCTCAATATGAAACAGCCAGCAAGGAGGACTCTACTTTGTGCCATTTAGTCAGAATCCCTGTGATCCATGAAGTCTCCTGCTCTTTTCTTTTGCTATGTAAGAGTTGAAGATTTGTTTCATTTTTTATCAAGATTTTGTCTTACTTACAATGTGGGAATTTATTGTCTTCTGAGTTTAGTAAAAGTATATATTATACAGCTACCCATGCTTTTAATGAGCCAGACTGTTCAGTCCTAGGTAGATGACACACCTTATCCCGTTCTCCTGGGATGTAGTGGGTAAACATCCTTTGTTGGTGATCTTCCTAAAGTACAATAAATTTGATTGTAAGGGCAAAGCTCTGATCAGTCCTGTGAACAATGAGGTGTATCAGAAGGAACTGAACAGTAATCAAGAGAACAGCCCCATCTGCTAGGCATGCTGGTTTGCACGCAGTCCCATGAACAAGCAGTGATGAAGATATGCTGGCAGCAGGTTTGTCCAAAACTGGCATGTTTCTTCAACCCACTACTGCCACCATGGAGAATATAGAAGACAAAAGATCAGGAGGTGTTCGGCTAAATGCGAAGGACCAAATATGGGTTTGAAAGTCAAAGGCAAACTTGTGGACCTAATATCTAAGCACCAAACCAATGGTGGCCCTATATTCAGAGACAGAGTGCCAGAAAGCTCCAGATGAAGTCTTTGTTGGCTGCAAGTTCTTAGCTCTTAGAGCATTGATTTTGGCACTTAACTTCAAGTTTGCTAGTTGACTTTAGTAGGGTTACCCAGTTTATAAATCATTCCTTGCGTTTGGCCCAATGTTTGTAGATCTCCAGATGTAGAAGAGTGTGACCCAAAGGTGGATTTGGCAACTCCAATATGCCTTAGGTCGAACATCTGTAGGGAACATGTGTCTGATTTCCTCACTACTTCATTGTTTTAGTAGATGGTGTATTCAGTGCAATGTTATATCTGCTACTGAAATAGCTGAATGCAAATACGAGGAACCTCTGGGAAATTTTAGTTAATAGGAAAATAATCTAAACCAAATTCATCCAGTTACAGCCAGAAGAAAAGAAATAAAAATAAAAGAAATTACTGATTCAACCAAGTAGGCACAGAAATGAAACCCCTCTAGGATTTTCTTTTGAGTTTCTCCAACTTCCATTAATTTAACAAGCAAACTAGGTCAACAGCACAGTCTTGTTATAAACAAATGAATGCCATAGATTCACTAATATTAAAATATCCAGGCATTCAGCATCATTCGCTGCTCTGCTGAGGGAGCTGTGGCACAGCAGCTCTGCATTTGGCTCTGATCCTAATTCAGATATTCAGCCCTATGAGTCAATGTAGTGCAACTGCTGTAATGAAAATGTAAGTATGGGGAAAGCAATCTGCAGTATCACAAAATGTCAGTTAGCCACAGTTTCAAATAGGCATAAGAGAAATCAAGTAAACTTGCTTTTTAAATTCCTACACTTGGATTTTATGCTGGTGAAAGGCTGGGAGGTGAGACTGAGAGATAGAAAGTTTTGTATCTCATTGTCGTTACAATACTGATGTGTTTATTCTGCAATAGCCTCACTAGTAATGAAACTAGTTGCAGAATTCAAAGAAAGATCACAGATGCTGTTTTGTTTATGTGCTTTAATGCTTTGAAGAAGGGAAGCTTTTTCGTTGTTGGTTTAAGCTAGTTACTACAAATCTCAATGGATCACAAACTGATAGTGGCAGCTACTGTAAATTGGTTTTTATTTCTCATGTGAGTGGACATCTTCATGGGAGAATCCTTTCCCACCCCAATTTTTTTTTTTGTCATCTAGATACGAAAGCAGAAAAAATGCAGTTAAACTCAGCTGATTTAATATAGTCATAAGTGCTTTAGGTTTGTTCCAAACAAAGGCTGCTTTTCTGATTCAGAACCAAAAACTCGTGCAGAATAACTTCTTGGAACGCAGGTAAGAAATTTTGTATCACAGACTGAAAGCAGTTTACAAGAAGTTAAAATATGGAAATGTCTTTACAGGGACAGTTTGTGTATTTATATAAACAACAATACATCACATAAATGAAAAAACATATGCAGAAGCATATTTCAGATGTATTGATGATGAAATTATGTACTTCATATGGAGATCTGAAGAGTATTTAGAATAATACAGTACTTCTTCCTATGGGTGTACAAAGAACTTATAAATCAACTCATCATGAATTTATAACCTGTTTCTCTGTACTTTTGAGTAAAACAAAATGAAGAGTTATTGGACATTGAAAGGTGATTAAGACATGCTAAGTCTGGTTCTTGATTTCTGAGGTAGTATGTAACCATCTTGAGCTTTTTTAATTCTCTGCTGTCAGGAACAACAGCTACCAAGCCCTGTTGAGAATATTTGCAGTTATTGAAACTGGCATTGCCTAGGGCGGTAGTTCCTGCCTGTGTTTGCATGTATGAAAAGGTGCATGCATGGCTCCTTGGCTTCATTCATGCACTTTGTGACACACACAGAACTCTTGGTCTTGATGGTAGAGCTTACAGTTTTATCTGACTATCTAATGGGTAGTTTTATGATTTTTCAGATCTGGGGAAGAATTAAACTCTCAAAATACTGACAGACTAGTTAAGGAAAATATTTGAGATTTAACTCTTCCATCTTTTCTACTAATGTGAAGTGAGAATTGATTTAGAATCACTAAATCATAGAATCACAGCATATAGTCATTTTAGTTTGTAAAAGGCTTTTAAGAGCATCAAATCCAAATACTAACCTAATTGTACCAAAACCACCACTTAACCATGTAATTTAGCAACTATCTACATGACTTTTAAACACATCCAGAGATGACAATTCAACCACCTCCCTAGGCAGGGTGTCCCAAGGCCTTATGACCCTTTCAATAAAGATTTTTTTCCTAATGTCTAATCTAAACTTTCCTTGGTACAACTTGAGGTCATTTTCTCTTGTCCTATCATTTGTTTCTTGTGGGAAGAGGCTTGAAGGAAAATTTGCTGAAAAATGGGAGTTGCCTTTAAAATAAGGATTTGATTGTACTGTGTGAACACTTTATAGGAAAGACCACCTCATAATATCTCAAATTGCTAACCTGTTTTGTTTTCTTAATCTCTTTGTTCTGGAAATAGTTCTCAGTGACAACTTAAGAGTCACATATCTGTCCATTTGAAGGTAGTGTGTGAGATACAGTGTCTTGAGGAGACATCAAAATCAACAGCACTGGTTATCTTGTATGAATTAGGAAATTAATCAAGATCCCTCATCCAAACCAGTCACCGTTTCGGCTTACCACCAATGTTTCTATACCTAGGGCATATCAAGCCACACACTATTTTGGCCTAGTGTTTATGTCTGTAACTTAGATACATCCATCTGTAACTGAAGTTTGGCAAAAGCTGAGAAAGTAAAAATATATTCAGAATGTTTGTTTAAAGCATTATACATAATTAGTCAAATTAATGAGCAAATATTTTCTGTGTGAGAGTATTAAAGTGTTTATTCTGTCCAGAAGATATTTACTATGGCAATTGTTTGTGGACAGCCAGTATTTTCTTTTCAAACTATCACTGGTTGGACTGGCTACCTGGCAGTATTCCTTTTTCCCGATTAGATGTGTGAGTAGCACTTCCAATGAACATTTTTGCAGTTCTGGGTTCCACAAATACTCATGTATCCACCCTTCAAATCTGGTGTCTGAACACTTTGTGCCAGAAAAAATCATGGAAATTGTGGCTCAATGATACTTTTTAATGAAAAGCAAAAGGACATTTCTATTCAAAATAAATTGCACTGTTTTCCCCAGACTATCACACAGACACTCATTCTCTGGTGATAGACAATGCAGAAAAGAAATAAATATACATAAATAAAACAAATACATTTTATTTCCTGCTTGCAAACTGTGTGGGTGGTGATTCTCTTCTATTTTGTTCCAACTGAGTCAGATTCAAGCTGGACCTGAACATTGTTTGCATCTTGCACTTTTTCTTGTGAAACTTGGGAACTTGTGGAAAGGTGTCTTTTGGCAGTGTAGTGTTTCGAGTTCGACTTTGCAGCAGTAACGGAACTTGGCTTATTGTATTCATACGGTGGCTAGATGCTGCTTGGTCACCATGTATTCATATGGTGGCTAGATGCTCCTCTCATGCCAGCAAATCAGAAGACAGATGTCTTTTATCTTTTCTTTCTTTATTTCCAGACACTTCTTGCAAGAGTCAAACAAATGTCCATGTATTCAGAAGCAAAAATTGTTATCCTGCTGAAGGGTTTTACTACCAAGTATGAGATTACAGAATTTATTTTTGAGTTAATGTCCACACCGAGTTTTTTTCTTGCAAAAGCTACTTTAAAAATAAGGGATAAAGACCTTCCACAGTGATGGAATTTTCAATATAATTTTTTAATGTATACATATATTCAGATGTTCATCTATTATATATGCAAATACAAATTGATCTGCTTTAATTTTTATTGGTATTCTGTAGCCACAATATCTGTGTAGGCTGACTGGAGTATGAGTTACATGTTTCACATACCAATTTCTTGCAAAGATCAAACTAGGGCTTAGTTTCAGTGTCTTTGGTTTGCCAAGACTAGAGGCTGTATATATGGCTTAAAGGTAACATCTGACCTGCTCATGACTGATAGACTCTTTAGATAATGTGCTTCTGAAGCTACATCTGTACTAGTGTATGAATTGTGTCTCTCTGTGAGATCAAGAGAAACTTAAGACTATGCAGTCAAAAGGAGCAATTAAAATCCATGTTTATGGAATAAAAATGTCTTATCTCACATGCTGCTAAAAACCAAAGGGCAGCGTTACAAAAAGGAGAATGCAGTCATTTCAGCTTCATGCAAGCTGTTAAGACACGTGTGAGCCCAAATTTAAAAACTTCTGCAAAACTTATCCTTTGCATTTTTCATCCTGTGTGCAAGAGAAACATCTCCTTCCTAAGAAGGCATCATGCACCACTGTAATTGACAACATGTGCATTACACACACAATCTGCTGTCAGATCTAACCTTCCACAAAGTGTGCGGAAGAGCTAGGCTCACTCAGATCATCAGTCTATGCCCTAAAACTGTGATGATATGAAATAATGGGAGTCAGGGCATGTGATTTGTCACAATCATTCTGCTAAGTATTGTTAAGAAAGAGATGATCATCAAGATGAGTAATAACAGCCAAAGCCTAGGATTCTGCTCTGTCATGCATAATGACTTCTTACCATTTCTTACATCTTCTGATGCATCTAGTGCTACTCATTGCTGAAGGAGGTTACTGGGCAACTGATTCACCACTTGATCTGACTTATCATGAAAGTAATCTCTGGAAATGGACCTGACAATAAAATCACAAAAAATGCATTGTTAATGAGAATTAAGAGGACAGCTGGCATCTAAAGGAATGTACAAATATGTGAGTCAACTGAATGACTTTTAAGGCAAATATGATAAAACAGAATTGATCTGGTAGATGTCTGTTAAGTGCAGGGATTAGTAACCAAAGAAGTCTTAATGGCCTCGGTCATCCCTTCCTTATGATTAAATGACTTGTGGTAGTGGGCAGTGTGCTGCAGGACTATATCTTCATTTTGCTGTGTATTGTCAAAAAGTCCACCTGTGTGGAAACTGCAGTATAGATTTTAAACATAACAGAAGCAGGCAGTTGCAGTTCATCTGTCACTAACAGGCACAAAACATTTTATTGACTTAGAAGATACTTATATTTAAAATATTTTTAGCTGTAATAGTAATCCCTAAGTATTTTTTTAAAAAAACAAACTAATTGGAAAGAACTGTTTATCACAGCCTAGCATTCCCAGAAGGGGAGTCAATTTGTATAAACATGCTAAAACTGACCTATTTATGAAATGTTATGGAGAGCTGAGAAGAGAACCACAACAGATCTTTATCTTACATTTGCTGCTTTAAAAGATCAACGATAGGGTGAAGGTTGAGGCTAGTTATCGCATGTGTTTTAGACATGAATGTTAAGGTCATCTAAAATCCATTGCCAAAGCCACTGTGACTGCCAGCAAAATGTAAACTAGTGTTCCAGGCCTCTCATATGCTTAATATGAATATGCTTCCCGTTCTGCATAAATCACTGTGAATGCAGCAATCAGTTTGCTCCTATGAAAGCTGCTAAACACAAATGTAGAAGAAGAGCTGAACGCTCTAAAGAATCCATTGCAAGTAGCTGATGTATGACTTGGTCTAGGTGATCCTGCTGTGGCAGGGGGATTGGACTAGATGATCTTTCAAGGTCCCTTCCAATCCCTAATGATTCTATGATTCCATGATTCTATGTAGCCCCTAAGGAAAAAAAAAAGCACAAGAAGGATATATCTGTATTTAATTATATAGAAAAAAGTTATTAAAAAAACCCAATATGCATATTGTCAAATTTATTTTCAATGCTATTTAATCTAGTAAATGAATATTAATGTCAGAAAAAACCACAACAGGGCCAAATATGGTCTGCTTGTTCTAATTTGTCCATAAAATACCACTCATCTTCAGCAAACATTCTGCAGGAACATCCCCAAGCAGTTGAGATAAACTGAAAATTTAGTATGGAAATCGACAGAGAAGCAAATTCTCCCAGCCTTATTTTAACCAGGAAAAGATTGCTTTGTGTAGGGACCACAATACTTCTTTTTTCTTTAAGTGAGGGGTCATTATGGCCATACATGGCTGCATACACATAAGAAACAGAGGGAAAGTGCAAACCAGCCTCTTTCTGTCGTAACCTTTGTGTAACAGGTTGGCAAAGTTCATTTAGATAGTATTTTCATTCCCATTATATCCAGAAGCTTGAAGATGCAAGAGCTATGTTCAGAATTCCCCTGGGAGGTTTGACACATACTGCAGAGTGCTCCCAGTTAGGAGTGGGGGTTCCTGAAATATCATTCAACAGCTCTGGTCTGTCTATGCTGGTGTTCCTGGTGTTGATACAGATGTGTCTTCTGAGTGCCCAGTTACCACAGAAAGATTTAGGTCATACCAAAGTACTTTCTCCTTGCTGCACATTGCAGCTTTCAGGCTCAGGTTTCTCTGAAGTCAAGACAAAATTGAGGCAAAGCCTTAAGCAATGTCATTATTACAAACCTACAAAATTAGAACAGATGGGGAATGTTGACAAGAAGTAAAACAATTTTCCAATGAGTGAAGCACATGAAAGTTTTGGAAAGTGAGAGATAGAGATTATCTAACAATGACCCAGAAAAAGTGTTTTATTTATAATGTTGCTGAGTAGCATTGCTCCAAGCTAGGACAATCACCACATAAACATGAATGCTTCTAAGAGTGTTTAGCCTTCTTCACCGAGAAACTGAGTGAGAGATAGAGGGAAGGTAGACATAGCAAGGAAGAAGGGAGAAGAAAGGCTGACAGAAAAAACAAGAGGAGTGCCAGAGCAAGGAAGATAGTGTTTGTGTTTAAAGGAAGAACTTGATGCTGTGCCAAATCAGAATTTTCTTTAGGAACTTGAGAGCTGAAAAACTGCATAAGCATGCACATATGCAGAGGGAGAACCACGAGTTCACTGTAGAGTACTGTGACAAGGCTGGGGAGAGAAAATAGAGAAGAGAAAGAAACGGCCTTTGGCCATTGCTCTGCTGATGAAAGTTCATTGGATAGAACATGAACATTAGCAATTCTCTAAGCCTGGCTCTAGCAGATGGTGTTTAACAAAACCAAGTAGCAGGCTGGGGATTTCACACCCCTTCGATTTCAGGACCAATAAATAAATAAATAAATAATGCAACACATACATTAATAAGTACAGAAACAGATGAGATTCAGCTGGTGCATTTAGTTTAGCTCCGAATTTGCAGTGGGATGTTTCTGGAAGTTGAAACTCTTTGAAAGTCAGACCTGTAAGCAGCTGAACTAACACGGGCTTGCAGAACCTCTGTGCAAGTTTAAGCAGAAAGCTGCTCTGTGGAAAAGGACCTGGGACTGTTGTTTGACAGCCGGCTGAATATGAGCCACTAGTGTGCCCAGGTGGTCGAGAAGGCCACTGGCATCCTGACCTGCATCAGAAACAGTGTGGTCAGCAGTAGTAGGGAAGTGATTGACCCATGTACTCTGCACTAGTGAGGTTGCACCTCAAGTACTGCGTTCAGGTTTGGGCCCCACAAGAAGGATATTGAGGTGCTGCAGGGTATCCAAAGAAGGGCAATGAAGATGGTGAAGGATTTAGAACACAAGTTCTATGAGGAGTCACTGAGGAAACTGGGTTTGCCTAGCCTGGAGAAAAGGAGGCTCAGGGGAAAGCTTTTGATTCTTTTACAACTACCTGAAAAGAGTTTGTAGTGAAATGGGGGGTCAGTCCATTCTCGCAAGTGATAGGAGATAGGACAGGAGGGAATAGCCTCGAGTTGTACCCGGGGAGGTTTAGGTTGGCTATTAGGAAACGTTTATTCATTGAAAGGGTTGTAAAGCCCTGGAACAGACTGCCCAGGGCAGTGGTGGGAGTCCCCATCCCTGCAGGTATTTAACAGATATATAGATATGGTGCTGGGAGACATGGATTAATGATGATCTGGCAGTGATTGGTTATTGGTTGCTGGTCTTAAAGGCCTTCTCCAACCAAAATAGTTATGTGATTCTGTTTTTCTTAAATTGTAGTAATTACACAAACGCATCTTGACTGGATTTACTCTGGAGCCAAGTTCAACCCAGGAGTTCAGAACATCTAGTTTTCGTGCATTGGGATCAGATCTACTTGAGACACTCATTTTGTGAAAACAGAGCTGCTGTGGGAGGTGATTTTTACATTTTATTTCCAGTTCCAGTTATTTAAATACTTCACCAAGTATTTGGTAAATGTCATGGTCACTTGGAAGTTACTGATATTAAAGCTGATCTACTACTGCATTCATGTTGTGCCAAAATATTACAACAAAAGTAATAGATAAATAGTTCTCACTGTCAAACTCTGTAGCCATTTTTTTTTTTTTTTCTGCAGAGATAATATTAACCTCCATGGGAATCTTTGTATCTCACACCAGAGACACAAAGATCTGATCAAATCATTGAAGAGTTTTTATTGGAAGGGAAGGTTTTTCTTAGGTGTTTTTCTTTGAAGTACACAAACATCTTTTCAGTGCAGTGATAATCTTGATCTGTGAAAGTGGCTTTCATGCTCTCAAAATAATTCAGAGTTAAAGGTCTCTCTAACTTGCTTCACTGGATATCTGTTTACTCTGAGGAATACTGAAGATTTAAAACAGTATGACTCTGTCCCTTGTCCCCGATTACTAATTCAGCAGAAGTGTAATAAAAAAAAAATCAAAGAAATGAAAATAAGTCGCATGACACAGTAGACCTCATTCTAGCAATGTTGCAGCTCATGCTGGAAATGGAATCTCCAGTTTCATTTGTTTTGATGTACTGTATAAATATTTGAAGAATGCAAGCTGCAATTTTGTCCAGCTTTTGCTGAAAGTCGATGTCATGTCTTGGTGGGGGTTTTAATGCTGATACTAATTAGGGTTAGAATTGCTGGTTCAGCAGGCCAGTGAGGGATGTACATAAGTCTATTCCTGCTCAGAATAACACTTCAAACGAGTTGGACTTGAAGCAATTGTTCAAGTCTCACTGGAGTATCATGCATGTTATGCAGTTCAACGCGTGCACATCAGACTTTACTCTGCTCTTCAGTCTTTAACTCATTTGAGGGCATTTTGATGTAGAAAGGATACTTTTGTATTCAATGAAGTAATTTACAGTGACTGATTTTAAACAGCTAAAGAATTTCAGGTAAGTAACTGTCATTAAATAATGTTTTGTGATAATTTTAGTCAGAACATAAATATGAATATCATATAACCAGCACATGAAGAAATCAGATGCTAGTAAGTTTAGAGACAGTCCCTTTCACCAATTAGCAGTAGTGTAAGACCAGCAGTTGAGTGTCAACATACTAATTTGACATCTGCGATGCTGTCTGACATGCTGGATTAAACTGAGGACCTTCCACAGCTAAGAGTACAAAGGGAAGAGCCTAGACCGTCTCACACAGATTGATATTAGACCCATTTATTCAATAAAATGAATAAAAGGTGTGTATATGTGCACATGTATATGTGTATATGTATACATACAGTCTATTTTGGAGAATGAAAAACTGCCACTTAAAAACATTTCAGACTCACAGGGTAATTATTGTGAACTGTGACAAGAAAACCTGGAGGAAACTGTAAAATTCAGTTGGTCATGTGGCTGACAATTCAGTACACTTTCTGTGTGTTTGCTGAAGACTGTTTTGAACGGAAAATCACAGGAGTCAGTCTTTTAACAACTACGACTACATCCATACTCTTAAATAAAATAAGCTACGGTTGCTTGTCTGGCCCTAAAGTTAAGTAGCAGAGCATTCCTGTCCATATATCCAATTTTGTTTGTTCCCTGAAAGAGGGTGACTCTGTCCAGGCTGCTGACTGGAAGCTTTTCTTTGTGCTGTGCTCATGCGCTGTCAGTTCTTGCACCTAAAGCTGTGCCTCATAGTCTCCTTGTCCTGCTCCATGAGACTTACACAATTCATAGTGTTGTGTAAATAGTTCTTGAAATTTGTCCTGTGGGAGATACACAATTATAATAGCTTTCTGTCTTTATTATCTTTTAACTGTAATTTATTTCCTTCAAGGAGTTTTCTGTTTTCAAAGACCAGCCTCCATCTTAGTTTTGGTGCAATGAAATCCTGCAAAAAAGCACATAATATTCTGTTTGCAGCCTTCAGTGTCTTCAAAGTCTTTGCTTTGTCTTATTTTTCAGGTTCTCGATACATTTTTTCACACCTCAGAATATTGATAAGAAAATCAGAAGCAATCACAAGGAAGTTCAAAGTGGGCAAGAAGAGAAAAAACTTCCTGGTGAGTAAGAAAAATAAGGATCAAATGGCTGATACTATGGCAGGCCTGCAATACGCGTTCAGTTAAAAAAAGAGCAGTTGGAAAGATGTCTACAAAGGTATAACTGATTCATAATTACATTTGCTCTAAACCACTGTCTACAAGCCTATTTACAGAAGACAGTTTATGAACCTGCTCTGTGATCCTTCTGGTTGAAAGGCAGTGTATAAATACAAAATCATTCTTGTGCAACTATGGCCACATTATGTACTGTATGTCAGATTCACTGGAGAAATTAAAGTCATGATGGACTGCAGAGTGTGCTGTGAAACAGAAATTAATGAATAAATGTGCTAATAAGCGAGCAACATATTAAACACATTATGAAGCAGAGCTTGTAGTAGAAAACAAATGACTGTTTGCAGATGACCTGGATTTGCTACTTTGAAGGCTGAACCTTAACGTAAAGCAAGCGAGGCTTCATTCTTTTCCTTGTACCCAAGTAAATTAATTTTTGCTTTCCACAGCATTGAGGGAGGAACACATGATTAGTTTCAGAGTGTTACATGAAAGAGTAAAATTAATGTGATATCTTTATCTGGAGAGTGCATTGCTACATGTAAGGATAAATTACTTCTGTGTCACTTCCAAATCTTAAATAGCCTCTGTCAAGAGAATAAAATATCCATTAAACAGATAATATAAATGCTTATCAGAGGTGTTTCTGTGCCAAATGCACACTATTCTGTGAAATACAGTGGTGTGCTGGTACTTCTTTGATCTCAGTATCCTTCATCTTGGTCTGCTGCCAAGGATCATTCACTCTTTGCCCAGTGAATCAGTTAGAAAAGGAAAAAGCTCAAATGAAATTGAACTCTTGAGCTGAATTCACATCTCACTTCCCTTATTTCTCTTTCTGGTGACTCTGATGTCTTCAGGGAAGATAGTTCTCATTTATTCCAGTCTAGGTAAGCCATCTACATATGAGCCTTCAACACAGACCAATATCATCTTCCTTGCTTTAATCAAATAAAAAACAAAGTATCCTTCTGTAAGCTTCTGGATGGCCATGTTCTGATGACTTTTCTGAGGAAGGATGGTGTGTGCCACAAATATACTACAAAGTGTAATGCAGAATTACTGAGCTAACTGCCCACTTCAGTATGTGACCCCCTCAGCATGGCATTGTTAGTTCAGGTGCCAGTATTATTAGTTCAGGTGCAGCAGTGTGCTAATATGGCTCTGCTGCTTCCAACATCCACATGACTTTTCCTGCAAAGCCTTGCCATACCTTGCTCAGTTCAGCTGTGTGTGGCAGTACCAGGACTTGTAGGCACATCCTGTCTACATTGTGCCTCCTCTTATGTATTCAGATTCACACTTATGTGGACCTCTTTTTTGCATTTAATCTTAACGCACCTGAAGAGGTAGGAAATATTCCTATCTGTTACTATGAATGGAGATGAAGCAATGTGACACATCCAGAGACTGAAGTAGGACAAAGGGTTACTGCCAGGTACGGCAACAGCAGGGACTACTACCCTGGTCACTGATCCGTCATTCTTCCTGAATTCAGCTTTTGGGTTTGTCATTTCCTTCTTGTGACCAGGCGACCATAGCAGGGATTTCACTGTGGATGCAAACACAGATTTGGTCTTCTTATCAAACACAGCTGTCAAACACAGCTGTCTCATATAACTTAGGAGGTAAATGAGCATTGAGTAAAGTCTCTGCCTTGAAGAGTTCACCATCCTAATAGACCAGGAAGAATCAGGGTTAGCCTAAAGCAGCAGATTAATATGTGACACGTCAGGGTTTGAATTTGCACATTACTAGCTCTCCCATACCTCGTTGCCTGAGAGAGAGGTGCATGTCTCTGTGTATGGTAGCTTTCCCTAAGGGAAGCCATGCCACATCTACTGTGTACTATGGCCCAACTACTGCCCTTTGGACTGAAGACATTAGTGTAGGGGCTGGCCTGTGGCAAAGGGCAGAGCAGGCTTCCAGAGAGCAATAGCCTTCCACAGATCTCTCAAGCTTATGTGGTGGCAAGCACAAGGAGTTCAGAAGTTTACAGCACATTAAGAAGGTAATAATTTAGGAATCACCTGAAAATATCATGCAGGGATAGATACCTGAAGACATATGCTCAAGCCTTAAGAAAGTAGTTCCCTCATGCAACTGAATTGTTATAAAAACAATACTGTGATATTAGATATCATAAAACCTCAGATTACCTTAAAGCAAATGCACGGTGTTTGCTTAGATGAGAATAATTTTTCTGAGTAATTTTACCCTCTATTGGCTCTGTTTCCTCCCCTGCTTTAAGGTGGTGTTAGAACTTCCTTACCATGGCATTAATCTGGATCTGGCTGTGTATATCTTCCACTGATTTATCATTTTTTATACATAGTAAAGTAGACTAGACTAGACTAGAGTATTCCAGCTGAAAGAGACCTACAACAAACACCTACTCCAACTTTCTGACCGGTTCAGGGCTGACCAAATGTTAAAGCACGTTATTAGGGGCATTGTCCAAATGCTTCTTAAACACTGATGGTCTCAGGGCATCGACTTCCTGTGTAGCAAGCCCACTCCTATTTCTGTATAGTATTTGATGTGATGAAGCTATTGCTCTGTACTTTGTCCTGAAGCGTTGCCTTCAAGTAAAATATAGCAACAGATCCAATACAGTGTTTTGCACTTGTAATGCTTGACAGCCTGAATTTTCATTTTTGCACTAAAGAAGCATAAATGTGTCTTAGAATTTGCTTATGTGATATCCATTTTAGGGAACTTTTATATTATAGGCTTGGTGGGTGAGCTAATTGTTGCATAACTTGCAACACCTACGTCACACACAGCTCAGAGTTGTGATTCTTGCAGAGCCAGGTGTAGTGGTGAATGCCAGTATTCTCTTCAGTAGTTTTCCAAAAGGTATGTGCATTTCTGCCTGTGTGTCTGTGTGCATCATTCTTCAGAAATGAAACAAACCTGTGGCACACAGTATCCATACAGGTGACTTCTGTTCCTGTCTGTGAGCAGTCAGCGCATCACCTCTTGCAGTAACAGAGGGTATACAGTAAGGTGGTGGGTAGTAGTGCAGCCACAGCTATCCTAGAGCAGTGAGCTTGTCCAGGTAAAGCACTGCAGATAGCACATGTGAACAATCCATTACCTACTTCTAGAAGTGTGTTGCAGTAGGTTGTTTTAATTTTCCTTTTGAAAGACATTTACAAAATCCTCCATCTGTTTTGGATTTCTTTCATTATCTTTTTCATTCTCAAGCAAGATGAATAAATTTGAATACCTTTTCATTTATGTATTCATATCTGCACATATCAGAAGCATTTCTGATGCTATACGACATAGGAAAGTAACACAAGACAAATGTTCAACTTCTGCATAAAGTGGGTTTACTTTTTTAGATTCTTGCACCTCAGATCAGCGACCAGATGAGTACAAACAGGTGTGAGTGTCCACCACTAAGGCGGGTGATGGAAGAGGTACCATAGTTTAATATACTAGTACTGTCTGGTTTATTAGCATGATCTTAAAGAAAATGTAATTTCAAGTCCTTGCATTGCCAGGCAGTAAATAAGGGTGAAATCCCTGAGTTTTGTACTCATATGTAAACAATTACTCCAAAGCTATGTAAGCAGGGGCAACACATGCCGATATTTGGGCATGAGAGCTTGACATTTGAACATGCATCTTCTGTGGGTGCAGTTTGGAAGCAGCAGCAGATTTTCCACTTATCTTCATGCCAGAACTGGAGGACACAAGGATGCTTGAGAGAGGCAGTGTGAATTGCATGTTCAAGTGGATTGTTAAGGGTAATTGAAAGGCTTCAAGGAACACATTCAAAAGGTAGTGATCTTTGTTTCCTAAAAACACAAACTATCAAAGTTTCAGCTTGTGCACTGTCACTGATTGGCTGAAGCTGGCCAGTCCTAGGACAGACTTCCCCTAATAAGCAAAATGCTTGAGGATCAAGACAAATGACTGGCAGGGCTTACTCACCAGTTATGGACACAGGGAAAGATCCGACTTGGGGAAACAAATGTAATTTAAACCACAAAAAACCTGTCCCAAATTGCAGACAGAGATACAAGCAGCTCTTACATGAACCTTCCCGAGTTTTACTGCCTTCTTACCCCACAGGGGAAAACTTCTCCCAGTTCTCTCCTGTGGTAAGCACATCCCTCCCATAGGAATCAGTCCTCTGTAAACTTCTCTGACTAGAATTGGGGTCTCCTGCAGGTTGAGATTCTTCAAATGACAAACTGCTCCAGGGTGGGCCTCCCTTAGAGTCATGACTTCTTTCAATATCAGTCCCCAGCTCCAGCATGAGGTCCTCCATAGTCTGTAGATGGTACACTTTCCACTGCCTTCTCCAAAGGTTTAATCTGTCTTCTCACAACTATCTGAAAGGGAATTGCTTCTTTGGTGTGTCTTCCTGATTTCTTCCTCTTCATTGACCTGGGTGACCACATGTATCTACTCCTGCCAGAAACAGAGCCCAGAGCAAAACCAGGAAATGGTGGAACAAGCTTTCCCCTCTTAAACCGGTTTATTTGCAGAGGAGTTGATTAGCTAAGCCTTAGTCAGAGGTGGGTCTGACTCAGAGTTGGGGGGAGATTTCGTGAAGCTTCTTACAGGAGCCACCATCATCCCCCTCCCTCACTACCAAAACTCTGCCAGGTTCAAATCACAATGTACATGCACATAAGACATTGGAAATGTGAAGCAAGTTGTATTTAAATAATTTTTACTGTAAGTGAAGCTAATGCACATTGCATCACACTCACTATGAAGTTACCATTACTATTAGGCACCTGTCTGGCTCAGTTGGCAGAGCATGGGACTCAGAATTCCTGGGGTCATGGGTTTGAGCCCCATGTAGGACAGCATATCTTGAGATAGTACTGTAGGCTTACCCTGCTCCAGCAGGGGTGGTTGGACTTAGATGATCTTTTGAGGTCCCTTCCAACCTGTAACATTGTGTGACTCTGTGATTACTCTCTCCTCACCAAATCATTGTGTGGACAGCTGTTGCTATTGCCTTCTCCTGTAGCCATGTGGACCTGCAGTCTCTGAATGTACAGAGTTAGTATTTATCCCACCCTTGTGCTTCCCTTTTGCATAAGTTGTGATATATCAGCATTATGTATGAGGTCTACTGAATCTGTAGGCAAGACACCTAATAGTCAAGATGGAATGAAGTGCTTCTATGTTTCGGCGGGTGGACAGAGTAGCATGGTGTGGTGCATGGCATATTGGAAACATGAGACTTGCTTCCACTAACAGTGACCTGCGTTTTTAAGGATAATTGTAAAGCTGGTGAGAAAGCATAAGTGAAAGAAAAACATAAGAAAAATTAAAGCCCAACTGATTGAAAACTCCTGGGACAGACCAAGTGAAAACTGATTCCTACATATATACTGTTCCATGACACATCTAAGCAAACAGAGCAGTGCAAAACCTCTTTGAAGCTCTTTGTGTGTTCAGTGCTTGCTGAGGTGTGTTGCTGTGCACCTGTATTTCTGAAATAAGATGCATTTTGAATGGAAGCAGGGTTGATTTTGGAAGGTGAGATGGCTCACTTTGTTGGGCAAGTCAAGTGCAATGACGCACAGATGTCTGCCACATGTTGTGCACATTTTAATATTCAGTAGCAAATGTTCTTATATGAGAGCAAGAAGAATAAGGTTCATTTCATGAAAGCAGGTGAAGTAAACCCCATTCTCAATGTATGTCATATGGAACACATAATGGATGATGGTCCAGATGCATCCAAAAAAGAAACGTGTTTTGCGTGCAGCTGAGATAGGGAAGATTGTGGTAAATTCTGCCCTTTGTCTAAGAGGTTTTGGCTCTGGACAGAGATTCTTGTCATGCATTTCTGCCAAATATGTTAGCATTTAACTCATACATTTTCCCATATATGGGTATCTACTTAAGCACTTTCGTGTTTACCATGTGCATATTTTTTTCCTTTCTCGTTGTCGCAGAACTGCTTAGTTAAAAATTCAGTGGGCTTAATGACTGTTGAGTTTTCATTAACTCAAGAGAAAACATACACTTTTAGTTTGGAATAAGCAGAACATATGGAAAAAGGAAAAAAAGAAATCAAGCAAATGGAAATTCTCAACATGAGAATGTTGCAACCAAATTCTGCCCTCAAAACTGTATTTGGCTACTAGAACCTTTGCAAGGAAAGTTGCATGGCTAACTGCATGAGCTAGATTTTCATCCCATGGGAAGTATAGTTCCATTTTGCAATGACCATTTCAGGTGGAAGCTGCAGTCCAGTACAAAAGACCCAAAAAACTGTCATCTGTTTGTCCAAGTTTAATTTTCCCTAGGATCGTATCCCTGTGTCTTAATGGTAGTTACAGCAATCAATAGACACAGGTCCCTCTTGTAAGATAGGTTTTGAATCCTTAATGAGTCCAGATGACAGGGTTCAGGAAATAAAATATAGACTTTTACCAGAATGTTAATGCGTCAAGTCAGGCTGCTTATTTAGGTGCCTAAATACAGATTTACTGCCTAATGTTTGTGTTTTACATTACATTTGCATGAGTAACATCTGAAACCTTACATTCTTGGCCTCAAGAAATGAGTAATGTTTCTTTAAGGAAAAAAATAAAAAAGCCAAAAAGGCTAAAAACCCCAGAGCCTTCATTAGGTTTTGTGCTAACCAACATTCCTATGTTTTATATTCAAACCAACATATAAACATGAAACAATCATTCCAGATGGAAGAGAATAAGACTTCTAGGGTCAAGAAAGGGCTACATACAATTCTGGCAAATTAGAAGGAAAAATCTACAGGGGCTAAAAAGCTCATTAATATATGCCTTAATCCCCTTGTGGATCATTGTGGTTTGGACCTGTAGAAACTGAAATGAGAAAACGCTACCATAAGCTGACCAGTTTTAGTGCTGAAAGGCAGTATCCAAAGTGTTCCTAGGGCTTCAAGGGAATGAAGGGCCTTGAATGCATATGTCTATGTCCTACTGAACATCTGACTGAGGAGACACCTACCCTAAATTAACATGTCAAAGATAATAGCACAAACTTTGACAGAAAATGTATACCTGGCCAAAGTCAGTCTAATTTAGAAAATAAAACACTTTATATGCACTATATTATAAGAACTTTTTTGTTGAGGAACAGCAACAACAAAAATACCCGAACGCTCAAACATTTTCATTTTGCCTTAGGGATAGAATTTCAAGAAACTACAGTTTATGCCACGCTTTAGCTAATCTACCTAAATGCAGCATCTGTAACTCCTTTATGTGGTACTTAGTATTTTGACAAGAACATTTTTCTGGTTTTCTGTCACAAAGCATTACCAGACTATGCTAGTACACACTCTAGATTTAAGATTTAAAAGTAGAATCAGATGCTTCTTCATTTTAAGAATTGTGCCTGATAATATCAGCAAACATGTCTCTTCTCCTTTTCCTCTTCTTCCTTCCCACTCTGGGCTTGATTGTTTGCAGCTTCAGGAGCCATGTCAAGAGGAACAAACTCATGGAATGAGAGAGAACATTTTTTAACCATCTTCAGCTACAACACCTAACTCTTGGCACCTTTGACTGGGACCCAGATATTAATTATCTCTGGCATGAGTAGTGAAACCCATTTTACATGAACGATATGAATGTGACCGAAAAGCAAGAGCTAAAATCTCAACACTAGGCTGCCAAGGCAAAGATATGATGGTGGAACAGTATGAATTTCAACAGCAACTGAATATCCCTAGCCAGGACCTGCAGGGATTTGAGACTGCCGTTTGAAAGAAAGCCCATCTACTTCATACCTTCTAAAGAAAAATGTGCTTTACAACAGGTTCAGGATGGGCCTATTAGTTCCAAATTTCTTAATGGAGAAAGTGCTTACACGTAAGATCATAGGATCATAGGATGTTAGGGGTTG
>VXBP01008421.1:0-11178 GCA_013400115.1 Rhinopomastus cyanomelas | reverse complement strand
GTTGGTTCCTCCACTACCTGCATCAAGAAGTTATTGTTGATACACTGCAAGAACCTTTTGGACTGGCTGTGCCTGGCTGTGAGAGTTTCCCAGTAAATATCAGGGTGATTGAAGTCACCCATGAGCACCATGGAGTTAGCTCTAGAGGCTACCTCCAGCTGTCTGTAGAAGGCCTCATCAACATTTTCCTCTTGGTCTGGTGGTCTATAGTAGACCCCTACAGTGATTTCATCTCCTTTTCCACATCCCCTAATTCTTACCCACAAGCTTTCAACTTCTTCTGTCCCCTGCCTTGGGCAGAACTCAACACATTTCAGTTGCTCCCGTACACAGAGGGCAACTCCCCCACCTCATCTGACTGGCCTATCCTTCCTGAACAGTACATAGCCATCCATGACAACATTCCAGTCATGGGAGCCATCCCACCATGTTTCAGTGATGGCAATAATATCATAGTCATTCAGCCTAATCTCTCCCACACTTAGTAAGAAGGAACAGGCTTCTTTCTGTTTCTGGTATGGCAGCCGTTGTTGTAGGAGTGGAGAATAGGATGAAACCTCTGGAGTGCAGCAAGCTCAGTCTTTGTGTTACCCTATTCACGGGTAGCAGTAGGAACAGGATGTTCTGATCTCCAGCTTCATCTTTCAACATTCTTTAACTGCAGCATATCTTTTCTTTCTATTCTTTATCTTCTGGTGTAAATTCTATTTCTTGCTCCTACATTGTCAGTGTGCATGTTTACCTCCACTGTGAGTACAGTAGCTGAAGTAGAAGATAACCTGATGTGCACTCAGGTGACAGGTGACAGGTGGTTGTCCCAATTTTCATTTTACTGCTTTGGATTCCAGCTCATACTGGAGCTCCAACTTGTCAGGAACTTCACACTCATTTGTGGCTTGTCTTCATTCAGGCCACAAAGGTCTGTAGCCAGCTTCCATTTCCCATCATCTTTCCACACTGGCCATATGGTACTGTTGAAGGACTATTGAGTCTTGCTGATGACATCTCAGCTCTCAAACTGATGAATCAGGTTCTGAATGAAGAAAGGAGACTCTGTTGGCGCTGTGTTGCTGGTGATGTACTGTGAGGGATGCTGTCAGCACTTTTTGATCCTCCACTTTCAGCAGGCCTACAACTGCTGAAGTAGCTGTAGGGTCCAAGTGGGCAGAAAACCATTTAACATTATCAATCTCTACCAGCCACTTATAGCCTTCTGAATCCTTAAAATACTCTTTATGGAGGAAGTAAATTCCGAGGATACAGAGTGAATCTGAACCACAGAATCATAGAATGGCTAAAGTTGGAAGGGCCTTAAAGATCATCTAGTTCAAATATTAATAAAGAACACTCTGGCACCAATTTTGAGTCCTGGTTTTGATTTCCTAGGGTCTTCAAAACAGAATAAAACTAAGGACAATATCATGGTAAAGAAAATTTTTATTTCGTTTTATTAACAAAGAACAGAAACCAGTTAGAAAAAGATGAAAAACCTATAAACTGATGGCAAAATGGAGTCACTCTTCCCCCACAGCAGATGTGATGAGCCACACTATGTGAAAACCTAACAAAAGAATTCTCTGTGCCTTCTTTCCCTACAAGTGGCTAGGAAAACAGCCTACAAAGAAGAAAAATAAAAGGAGAAAACCATTTCCCGAACACAAACCAGTTTGCAAACAACAGTAGTTTTAATAGACAGGGCAAGTAAGAAAGGAAAAAAGAAAGTGGGAGTAAAATTATACTAAGACTGAATCAGGGAAAAAATTTAAAAAAAATTGAGAAAGGAGAGATAGAAGCTGTCAGGGAAAATTACGTTGGGGGATTATATTTTCACCAGGTCTGACCTGTTGGAAAGCAGTGTAGGAGAAAGAGACAGCAGGATGACCATGAGCTAGCAGTGTGAGCTTGTGGCCAAGAGGGCCAACACCTTCCTTGTTAATGGCCCTTAACATCAAGTCCTATCTTTTCCAAATCTTTTAATGCAAAGGATATTTGGTACTTAAATTCTTGAGGGACATATGCTTTATTGGTAAAAGTTATAGTAAGAAGCCAGAAGCCAGAGTCTTGATCACCTTGCTTCTTGCATGCACCGAGATGTGTTAGAATGATCCTTCCTATTGTAGTTCATTGGCATATTTAGAAGTGAAAAGAAATTCACTCCCACTGTAGCTGAATGTGCTTCTCCTGATGAAAGTAAAATTTTAGTACATACAGCTACTACTAGTTATGACAGCTGCAGTTGTTGTTTAAATGCCTGTACATTCCATAGATTTCTTTGTATTCTTGCTTGCAATGGCTACTTTATACCTCATTCAATTACTGCCGCATCACATGCCTTTCCAGGTAAAAGCTTTCAAAACAAATTAATCTGCATTACTCTCATTTATGTTAACAACACACCATCCCCATAATGTATCCCTTATTGGAAACAAGCAAGCAGCTAAAGAAAAAATATTTTTCCTCTAATTTAGAATCATAGAATGGGTAGGGTTGGAAGGGGCCTTAACGATCCTTGCATAGGCAGGGACACCTTCACTAGATAAGGTTACTTAGGGCCCCATCCAACCTGGCCTTGAACAGTTCCAGGGATTGGGCAACCTGTTCCAGCATCTCACCACCCTCACAGGAAAGAATTTGTTCCTAATGTCTAACCTAAATCTCCCCTCTTCAAGTTTGTAACCATTTCCCCTTGTCCTCTTGCTAAGCACCCATGTAAAAAAGCACTACCCCAGCTTTCTTGTAGCCTGCTTCAGATACTGGAAAGCTGCTAACAGGTCACCTGGGAGCCTCCTCTGCTCCAGACTGAATAACTACAACTTGCTCAGCCTGTCCTCATATGGAAAGTGCTCTGCTCTGGACACATTCCAGAAGCTCTATGCCCTTCTTTCATTGGGGACCCCAGAACCGGACACAGGACTCCAGGTGGAGTCTCACAAGTGCAGAGTAGAGGGGGAGAATCACCTCCCTCAACTGACTGTCACTGCTTCTTTCTGATGTAGCCCATGACATTGCTGGCTTTCTGGGCCACCACTACCCCCAAGTCCTCCTCAGGGCTGTCCTCAATCCTTTCTCCTCTCAATCTGTATTCATGCATGGGATTGCTTCAACCAAGATGCAGAACCTTGCACTTGCTCTTGTTGAACTTCATGCAGTTTGCATAAGCCCACTTCTCAAGGATGGCAAGGTCCCTCTGGATGGCCTCCCTTCCCTCTGCTGTGTTGACTTCACCACAGTTTTGTGTCATCAGCAAACTTAATAAGGGTGCATTCAATGCCACTGTCCATATCTCCAACAAAGATGTTAAGTAGCACTGGTCTGAGTACCATTAACCACCATTCATCACACATCTCCACTTGGACACTGACACAACTCTGGGTGCAATCATCCAGACAGCTCTTTATCCAGCAAGTGGTCCATCCATTAAACTCATATTGTTCCAGTTTAGAGATCAGAACGACGTACAGGACAGTGCTGAATGCTTTGCACAGCCCCAGGTAGATGATATCTGTTGCTCTGCCTTTGTCCACCAAGGCAGTGACGCCATCGTAAAAGGCCACCAGACTGGTCAGGCAGGACTTGCCCTTGATGAAGCCATGCTGGCTGCCACCAATGAGTCCTTTATTTTCTGCTTGCTGTAGCAGAGCTGTCAAGGCAAAGCTGTCGTGATCTTGCCAGGCAGAGAGATGAGAGTGACTGGTTTGGAGGATGTGATCAGAGTCCTTGACAGTGAAGACAGAGGCAAAGCAGTTATTGAGTACTCCGTCTTTTCTGCATCTTGAGTGACCAGCTCTCCCATTTCCTTCTGGAGTAGGCCTACATTTTCCCTAGTCTTCCTCTCATCATTGACATACCTGTAGAAATTTTTCTTAACCCCTCTTGCTAGATCCAGTTCTCTCCATGTTTTTGCTTTCCTAACCTGATCTCTTGCTTCTCTGACTACATCTCTGTACTTCTCCCATATCATATGTCCTTGCTTCCATTCTCCGTAAGCTTTGTTTTTAATCCTAAGTGTGTCCTCTCTAGTTTAAAGCTCTCCTAACTAAGCTGGCCAGCCTTTGGTCAAGGAATGCCCTTCTCTGAAAGATGGACATTGTCAGCCCTTAGCAGACCAGGTTTATCAAAAAGAGATTTATGGTTATGGTCAAAGTAATCAAAGCCCCAATTATGGCACTACTCTCTCAACCATTTGTTGACTTTAGTAATTCTGTCTGCCATTTTCTTTGACTAGGAGGATCAATGAGAATACTACCTGTGCTCCCAAGTCCTTCATTGCTGCTCCCAGTGCTCTGTCCCTCTTCCTTCTAGTTTTCACATTACTCCTTTCTGTACCATTGGTGCCCACATGAAATAGTAAGAGGGGATATAATCAGTAGAATGCATGAGTTGTGGTGTTGTTTGAGTGATGTCCTTAATTTGAGCCCCTGATAGGCTGCAGATCTCTCCAGTGAGTTAAGTTAGGTCTGCAAACAGGTCCCTCAGTGCTCCTAAGAAGAGAGTCTCCTACTACTATTACCTTCACAGTTATGAGCAGTGGTTGTTATACAGGGAGCTGAGTGGGCTTCCTTCATCTGCACTTTACAAAGAGTTAGCATTCCTTTGCTTTCATTTTGAATGCTTAGAACACATTATTAAATGACCTAAATGCACTGCATTTTAACAGATGTGCTAAAAAATGAATGTGAAGTCACAGCTCAAAAGAATGATCTACTGCGATGACCTGGAGAACTGGACATCTTAAAGAAATGTAAGGGTTTATTCTACCAGTGAGTGAGGTGTACCAAATTATAGGTACATTTTGTGTGTGCATACCCTCAGTACGAGGGTAAAAGTGTTCACCAAGTGAATAGAGATGACTAGACTCAGGACAACAAATAGCTTTGTTCTGAATGATAAAACATAATTCATTCTGTGGCAAGTGAAAAGTATCTGAAGAATGATAGGGGGGTAGAAATAAAAATCAGTAGGATGCACTCTTGAAAAAGAATAGTCAGCTACCTTCATGACTTAAAAAAAAAAAATCACAACTTAATACAACAATTATCATTAAAAATGATTTTTCTGCCACATAACTGACAAGTAAATTATCACATCTGTACCTGCATGTTGAGTTAGTGCTTCACCTTCATCAGTAAACAAAGATGAGGGGAAAATTCCTTTCGGTGACAATTTTTTTCCAAAGAGCCAAGCTGTTTGTGCTTTCTTGTCTTTTTCTTTCCCTGTATGTTTTGTTGTTGAAAAATATCAGGTATAATTAGATAAAATGGTAACATAAAAGCAGCTAGAAATAAGGGAAATTTTGTCTCATTTACTGTTATCTTCCTCCATCAATGCTTTATTCTTATAGCCTTCCCTAAACACATGAAAAGGTTAATTAATATTTAATAAAATAAAAGCCTTTATTCTGCTTTATTAAATGCTGAAGAGATAATGAGCAAATGGCTAGCGTGTCAGGTTACAAATGTATAGAGTCTATGGATCCACCTAAATTCAGCTTTACTTCCTTTCTTCCTGGCATTTTGTAAGAGAGAAACACTAAATCTTTTCTCCCTACAACTCTTTTATGAAGCAGATGTTTGGAGAAATTAATTTTTTTAAAACAGAGGACACTGTTCTTACTGAAGATTTGTCAGAAGACAGCAATAATTAGGTATCACCAATAAATATACCAACATAGAGAAGCCTCAGAGTAAAAATTTAAAGAGCTTGTAAGATGTTGAAATCACCAGTCTGATGAATCACATCCCAACATCCCATCACATCTCTTTTTCATCAATGGGAGCCTAGTGTAACCAGCTTATATTCATATAGAAACATTCACATATCTAAAAGTAAGTGAGATTAATTCCAACCCAAGCATCCCTAATTCTACTTACTTCTATACCTGGACATGCTTTGCCTTGTGGGAGAAAAACACCTCTTTTGTGCTGGTGCCCAGGCAGGATCCAGAAACTATTGACCTACCACTCTTCCCTGAGAGACTGTGTCCAGTACATTCTGTTGGAACCTTCCCAGAGGATCATCTTCTCCACAAAGTCTTGAACTCTATCACCCTCCTAAGCTATTACCTTGAAGAAGCCTAAGCCACCAGGCATACCAGCAGCCAAACACTTCACTAGCCTTAAGTAGGTCAGTTGAGCACACCCACTGAGCCTCCCCATTAGCACCCTTGAAGGCACCCAGCTGGGTATTTGCTGCTCAGACACTGCAGATTTCAGCCCAGGGTAAAATGCTGAACTGCCATCAATCTAACACAACACCTCCTAACCGAGCTGAGGAGCTGGTACATCATCCATCTGCAACCTTGGCTGGCAGGACTGAGCAAAACACTGGATGTGCTAACCTCGGAAGTCACTCTGCTGGTAAAGCTCATAAAGAAGGTCAGCTTGGTGGGCAGGAGGTACAGACAGCTTGTAAGTCGTGGGTTTACTTCTCCATTACTTAATTTTTTTAATCTTTCTAGCCATCTAGTAATATATTCTAGGATGAAAACATTCTCATCCTATAAAAGCTATTTCATTGTACAAACCTCAAAATTCAAGGTCAGAAAGCAAGGTTGTGCCTTTTCCTTGGGAAAAGTAGGGAGTGCCAGCCCCTTGCTCCCAGGGCTATTTATGTATTTCATATGAAAAAGTCATGAAAACAGAGACTGAAATCCAAAAATGAGGAATAAGTCTCTTTCTTCCTAGCTAACTGAAAGCAGAGTATGTATGAAGGAATTAACACCAAGTGCAAATACCAAGTGTCATATATAGAAAAGGAAGAAGTTATTTGTGGTTAAAAAAAAAAAAAATCACTTATAGCATCACTTTACACTGCACAAGAACTCTCTTTCTTATTTATACCTCCATACTTTCACTTACCTTGGTTTAGTGATACTTCATGCACTAACTGTTAGATTGTTCTCCCAGTTTTTTTATTCTGCACATCCCAGGGAGTAGTCCCTGTCACCAGATTCCCATTACTTTATACACACAGGAGGTTTTTCTTTCCTTTACCTCTGCATTCAGCAACTTTTTTGTTCCAGGTAATCCTAAGAAGAAACCAGAATGTCACCTAAAGGCAGGACTGAGGAGCATCCTCTCAAAACACAGCAAAGCACAGAAGCTGCTGCAGCTGCAGGACACAACATGTGCCAAATACCAGATTTAGCTTCAGCTTCAAAAAGCATTACAGCCATGCAGCAAAACTCAAGATAAAACTTCTTCATCTCTTACACCATCTCACATTATTCAGATTTTCAAATGAAAGTTTAAGTGACCCACAGTTTTTCTCATTGAACACCCTGAGCTCTGGGGATCACTTTCAAAACCACCTAATTTGCATTGCTTCACCTGATCTCTTCCTTGTTGGGGAAGATGAAAGTGTGCTTCCATCTTATCTTTCCCTCTGCTCAGACAACGAGGCACTCATTCCTTTCAAAAAGAAAAAGAACTAGACCAGCAAGTTGTTCTCCCCTTTTCCGGTGTTTCTTTGACTGCATAATTGAAATTTGGGCGGAAAAATAGCGCAAAAGCAGGAAACACAGATGTTTACATTGCAGGTACCTCAAATAACTTAAAAGTATCCAAACTGTGTATAGCCTGTGAATATATTTCATGCCTCACTCACAGAGAATTAGCATTGAAAGTCATCGCAGTGAACACAGGGTACTGGATGAATTTCAATCTACTGCAGAAACCAGCCACTTATGTTGTTTGATGTCATCTGCAGTCACATCACTGCAGACATCTTTTGCAAGACTAGCAAAAGAAACGTTGTCAGTTTTGACACGGCTGCCTGTCCCTCTTCACTGCTCGAGTGACAGCATTCATAGCACTCTTCCCATTGCTCAGTGAATACAGCAAGCCCAGGTGCGGAGATGAGTCTCCTAGGCTTCCCTTTGAAGAATGTCAGATCAGCTCTGTTTCTTTTAAAACCACTCCCTTGGACCAGCTGACATTTATGCAAGCCACACAACATTGAAGAATAAAGATTTCCAGCAGCTGATACCACTTTGGGGACATGCAAACTGTAATCTAGATGGAAGGTACAAAGCAAAATTTAACAATACATGCAACAGAAAGTCTCCAGGGTAGGCGAACACATTGCACCATTAAGAGTGTACAGGAAATAATTCACAATGAGCACCGTTCTTATTGGCCTTTTAACTTGTCACACAACATCAATATTGCATTAATGTACAGTCCTGTGCAAGCTGTACCAAAGGGCAAAACAACGAATACGTGGTGACATAAAGGAGAGGGATCAGCATACCTAATTTTAAGCACTTATCTGAGGTACCCAGACAGGAGCCTCATCACATCGCACACTTTTATACAATGAATGAAGAGGAGAAGCAGCACCTCCAGGGGATGCTTCTAGCTTCTTGAGTCTGAATTGCCTTCTAGTGATGCCTCTTTCTCTTTATTTCTCAAGAAGATTAAAAACCTTAATTTAGGAATCTGTGACCTTCTCCACCAAGCCTTCCCCATCTTTGCTTCACAGGCATAAATCCCTATTATGCCTCAGACACTGGAGGGTAACGCTTAACTGCTGGGATGCAGTTTCCTGCCCAGAGCTGAGGTTGTGACTAGGGGAACACCTCTCATGGCTTGGAGAGTTACGGTTTTGTTCAGAAAAGAGTCCAGAACTTGCCCCAATTATCTAGACATTGTGAGCAAGCTAGAAATGATTTGAGAAACCTCAGCTCATGTGTTGGGACTATAGTAGTATTTCTTACAGTGAAAAATAGCAATATTTAGAGCTTTCCCTGGAACTCTAACACTTCTCACACTAGCCTTGTGGAGAAGAAAGAGCCAAACGAAAGACATATGTGTCAGTATATTTCAGATTCTCATGGGCATTCATGTAGAAATAACTTTTAAAGAGATCAGTTCAGAAAAGCATTTGGTATCTGTGCAACTCTCCAGAAATCAGCCTCTCACTGAAAATTAACATAGTTTTTTGGCCTACAAGTATGTATTTGGGGTTTCAGTTGGTTTACAAATTACAGATTTTATCTATCCTAATAAGATTTATAATGAGGCATCAAAAATGTCTTCATGTGTACAGTCAGATATGTACAATCAAAACTAAGTTATTTATCTTCCACACCAACATCCTACCATATTAAATGTTCCCTGTAAAAACCTGCAGAAATAGTTTTGTATTTAAAACCTTACACATATTCAACACTTGAGCAAACAAACAGAAATTGAGAAAGGAGAGGAGGAAATAAAAGTAATAAATGAAACTTAATTCAGCCTTTTATTTTATTCTTTATGGAAATTACTGCAGTGGTGCTACACAACACAATCCATGGATTTTTTTCAGAAAAGTTAAAGTGAACCTTGCAGTGAAAAAAAGTTGAGGAAATGCTGTTATTGATTGTGGATAGTGGAGAGGGTTAAGCATTACCGGATTTAATAGAGGCTGCCTTGTCCTGTGTAAAAACAGCTTTCCCAGGCCTCTAGACTGGGCAATACAAAAGTTCAAAAGAGTGAAGAAACCAGTGTAATGTTAATGCTATGTCCTTGAACGTGATTGACTTGTGATTCAGAGAACCCAAGACAAGAGGAAAATCCCCATCTCACTTCTCATCCCCATACCCTGTGGAAAATTTATAAAAGCAGAGAAGAAACTGAAGCAGAAAAAGGGGAATAGGTTTTTATTATGCTGTTGTTGTTCACAGCTACATTTGGTACTAAAATTTTAAACTGCAGCTGATATTTCTGAACCCAGATAAAGTTTCTGTTTGGTTCCAGTGACTGGATCTCCTTAGAAAATTACCTTTAAATTCAGTCTGCCCACAATATCCATTCCCTGGTGGGTTTGGGCTGCTGGAGGGTCTGTAAAGAAGTGCCTCATCAGTGGCCCCAAAGGTTTAATATCACTGGCCTGTGAGCAACCATTTCCCTTTGGACCAGCCATGCGTGGGCAGCATGCCAGGGACACACAAGGATATTTAAATGTACGTGGAGCAGATGCAGCCAAGTGAGAGGCTACTGGCAGCAGCTCTAATGTGATACACACACATTACATATATATTTTTATGCATATATGTGCAAACTTCAGTGCTTGGTCTGAACTTCCTAGCTCCCATCTGCTTTGTACAGTGTGAAACGTCTCTCTGTGCAGGACCCAGAATAAACCTGCATTCTGCAGAAATTGCACTTGCATTCCATTTCTATACATTTCCAGAGATGTACTGACTCTGGGAACAGAGGCAATTTGTTTCACACGCAAGAATCAAGGGTTTAAACGCTGCCTTCCTCTCCATTTTCTCCATTTGACCCACCGTTTTTCTTCAGCCCAGCTAACATATGTACTACATTATGCTTCTGGTGGCAGAGTGCATTAAGATTCAGGAGATCCTCTACATCCTACCTGCATTTTTCATTACATCTATTGATATTATGTATTAAAAGACTAATGATTTGGAGACTGTAATATCAGGAAACGATGTCTCTAATGATGTATATTTGACCTCAGGCCTGAAATCTGCAGCATAGTTTCCTCATCTGCATGGATGTTTCCTAAAAACCTGGCTGAGTAGTTTGTTGGCTAGTACAGCAGTTGCTTGAGTCTTTGCCGTTATGTGATACTCATTGTTCCTCAAAGAGAACTGACTGCTTAGAAAACAAGCCGGGGTAGGTTGGGTATCTGAGTAAAAGCACATGGCTGGTGATGGAGCAGCTTCATTCTGTAGGTAAGTTGTCTGTAGAAAAGTTTTGTCTAAATTTCCTCTGTTCTGCTAGATGCACTGAGTTTTATGCTCTTCACTTAAATCCAATCTGCAGATAGACAAAGAGAAGTTGATAAAAGCATATGATCGACCTAAATGTTCATAGTATTAGTTCAGGCTCTGGTCTCACAATACAGTTCATATGAGTGGAAGTCATAGTATGATTATGACTTACAAGATATTAAACATAGAAACTTAAAAATTCAGAGCTGCTAGTCATTCATACCTTAAGAAAAAGTATTCAGCTCATTCTGACCTGGCATTGTTTTTGCTGGTGACTTTATTTCCTGAGTTTCTCCCCCCCCCCATGCTGTTGAAAAGATTTTTTTGAGTGCTAACACGCATCTTCAGCATGCAAACAACAGCTCCATCCTTTAAACCTTCAAAAGAGCCTTAAGAAAGCATGTATGTAAGTGAAAATTTCAAAAGACAAAAGGCTGGCCAGGAGAGGGGGGGAC